>JAKTYL010000042.1:146346-165781 GCA_030578715.1 Magnusiomyces tetraspermus
GGCAGACTTGGACACGAAGTTCCTATTAGGAAATAAGGAAGGAATACAGGCAACTGTAACCTTTCTGAAATCCATAATGGGGTTATAAAACCGAAGTTTGGCGAAGAGAGTCAAGTGGGTATGAATTAAATCATACTCGGGCTAAACGCTCGCAAAAGCTTAAGTTGATGAGGCAGGAGACGATCGTATCGGTTGCATCCTATCTGAAACGGAATATGTGTTGAAAATTCACGAAAATCAGGAAAGTACGAGAAGCCAGGAAGTACCACTAATGAGTTTACATTTGGTGTTATGAAATTGCTAAGGAAAAGACCTGTCTATCTGGTGTTATGTAGTAATTGTGTAGCACATTCTATGACAGTACTTGTCATAGAACCAGTAGGTAGCCACGTCTATAAACAATAAAATCAAAATCAAATCAAAACAGTGAAGATGATTTTCCACACGACGGGATACGGCTGCCATATTTGAAACAAAAAAAAAAAAACAGAATAGCCCTGTTTGTATATACATATATATGAATTATTTACTCCTGTACTGGGTGTGCAGTATAACTACTTCTCAGGAGTAATAGTTATACCGCAAATGCCAAAAATGCCATTGTTTATTAACCATGTTAAAAATCTGATAAGATGTCTTAATTTTTACCTCGAAAATTCACGTGTTTGTGTTTACTAATCACTATAAGCCGCGCCGCCCATCATCTGACCTCTTGACAACTAGTCATGTGCTACACCCATCAATCTAAAAAAAAAAAGGGAGACTTGAAACTATTCATTACATTCTCATTTATTTACTTCTTTTCAGCTTTAACAGATATTAGTTAAATAGATTAAAAAAGGAATAAGAAGCAAGATCAGAAAGAGTTTATCAGAAAAAATGGCTGGGAATAATATGAATGTATTACCATCTCGTGTCGATAAATCTATGGATCAAATTAATACATCCGATAACGAGTATAATCCTACAAACAATAATGATCTCATGAATAGAATCAACTCTCTAGAATCAAAAATAAACAACATCAAAACAAGTGAAAATACCAATATCAATAATACCGCTCCTACCACTCATACCCATTCCAATCCTAAATCTGTTTTTCCATTAAAGACCATTTCAAGACCCCCAGGTTTTTCGCTGTTTTCAAAACCTCAGTATAAGCCTCAGCCTAAACCTCAACCTGAAGTCGTTGATCTTATTGACAGCGATGATGAAATCTTACCTGATGCTAATAATGACAACAATAAGCAATCGATTCAGCCTTTGACAGCTCAAACCACTGGAAAACGTGATCGTAATGACGATTCTGAAGTCGTAATTGACTTGACAAATGATGAATCTCAAAACAACTCTTTTGAAATTGTTAAAAAGGTTAAAACAGACTCACCGTCTTTTCAATCAACTCATTCTTCCTCATCACAACAGTTTCAAAATCAACAATCACAGCCACAAGCTAAAAGAGATGACGTCAACAGTGTCGAAATCCTTGAACTTATCTTTGAACGCAACGTTTTTCCAAATATTGACAGGACCCAACAAACATATGCCCGAGTCTGTATTACCAGTTTAAAAGAGTATCGAAACAAGTACACCAACTACTATCGATCTTCCAATGAACAGTGGAAAGCTCTTGAAGCAAAGATCAACTCTTTAAAAGGCAGAACTTTGTCCGAATCTGAAAATGAAAAATTACAACAATACCACAGCAATGCCAAATTCACCTGGGAAATGAAAAATCTTTACTCTAGATACCGCGAATACTATTCCGATTCATTGAAAAGCATTCTTTCTGTTAATAGCCGGTGCGACTTTAAAAAATACCATGAGTCGCTTGTGGAAACTGTTCGAAAACTTGAGGAACAAGCTGTGACAATGCCCAAAAAGTTGATGGAACAAGCTGCAATGAAGAGTATGAAGTTTGGTGAACAAAATGAACAACAGCATTATAATCAGCAACAGCTATCTGGTTCTACAGCGACATATCGACTTCAAAAGTCGGCTTCTTCTGCAGCCCTTCACTCTTCATCACTGAGGTTTACACCTGCGGCTAATTTTGCCCACAGATCGGAATCCATGTCCCAGCTGAACAATTCTTGGAACATGGCAAGAACCAATAATTTTTTCCAAAATAGGTTTCCAGGAATCAATAATCTCAACAACAATGCCGGCTCTATAATTAACAATACATCATCGAAATCTCATCACAGTTTGTTTGGCTCATCACAGTCATCATATTATTACCAACCTCGTGCTGAATCGACTCCTGTAACCTCAGTCGACAAAAAGGAACTGGCAAAGCTTTTAAACAGTATCAACATCAATGACGATATCAGTCCTGAGGATCGAAAAGGTACACCCGAAAGTCTATCTATCATCCTTCTTGAGCATCAAAAAATTGGTCTGACTTGGCTGCTGAATAAAGAAAAAACGTTAATGGGCGGCATTTTGGCAGACGATATGGGTTTGGGTAAAACCATTCAAATGATTTCATTAATTGTTTCCAACAAGTCGACTGACCCAGATTGTAAAACGACGCTTGTGCTTGCCCCAGTCGCGTTGCTGAAACAGTGGGAAAAAGAGTTTGATTCAAGAGTCAAGCCAGAGGCTGGACTAAAAGTGTGTGTTTATCATGGAACTAATCGCAAAAACAAGACGTTTGACGAACTGAAGAAGTTTGATGTTGTGTTGACAACGTATGGTATCATTGGTAAAGAGCACAAGGAACATTTTCCAAGCGAGGAACAAAAGCAACGAGCCAAAGTTTCAACAGCAGGCTCTTCACCTTTTTTCCAGCCAAACACACAGTGGTACCGAGTTGTTTTGGATGAAGCACAGTCGATCAAGAACAAAAACACAGTTTGTGCAAAGGCTTGTTGCGCGCTCAACACGACGTACCGGTGGTGTCTTAGTGGAACTCCTATGCAAAATAATGTTCTTGAACTGCAAAGTTTGATCAAGTTTCTTCGAATCCAACCTTATGCCGACGAACGCAAGTTTTCGGCAGACATTTCAAAGCCGCTGGAAAAGTATACTGCGGGCCGGTCGTCAAGTTGTACAAACGCGATGAAAAAGTTGCAAGCCATTTTGAAAGCGATTATGCTTCGACGAACTAAAAAGACGTTGATTGATGGTAAACCCATTTTACAGCTACCGGCTAAAGATGTGCTTGTGGAAACGTATGAACTATGTGAAGATGAGCGGGAGTATTATAGTCACTTGGAGAACGGTGCGATCCAGCAAATGAACCGGTACCTCAATGAAAACTCGATTGCCAAAAACTATAGCAATATCTTGGTGATGCTTTTGAGGTTAAGACAAGCGTGCTGCCATCCAAAGATCGTTGAGCGAGCACTTTTAATGAAACAACAGGCCACACTTTCTGCGAGATCTGGAAACGGTGCTGTTGAACAGGCTCGTAAACTGAACCGCAACGTTGTTGAAAGAATTAGGGCACAAGCCGCATTCACTTGCCCGTTGTGTTTGGACGCTATTGACCGACCAGACGTTGTTTTGTTTGCGCCTTGCGGACATCATATTTGTTCGGACTGTTGCGAGGTTTTCCAGCAAAACCGCGATGATATCAATTCAGGATACCGGTGCCCTAGCTGTAGCGTCTCGGTTCAGGAAAAGAGCATGTTTGATTATATCGTGTTTGAGTGGGTGCATGTGAAGCAGCTGACGGATGGCGCGATTAGACAGATGCGCCAGAATTATCGGGAAACGTCGTTGGCGGATAAGATGAATAGGCAAAAGGCGATGAGTGATGGGTTTGGAAAGGAGAATGGCGTGAAGAACGAAAAAGAAAATGAAGATTATAGCTCTAGGTCTAGTTCTAGTTCTAGTTCTAGTTCTGGATCTTCAAATATACCCAATAGAGTTAAATCAGAGTCGGTCAAACCGGAAGAGTCATCAAATGAAACAGAAAAAGAAGACGTTGTTATGAAGACGGAATCAGACGATAATACTACCATCAAACCTGAGATCAAAGTTAATCCTATGAATAAATATTCATCAAGATCAGTTACTTCTTCTAGCTCAACCAATGATGCCTCCGTTGCCGATACTATTCAAGTTGACAACTTATTAGGCCCTGTTGTTCCTCACGAAGACTTGAGCCCATGCTTTCCTCGCGGCTGGGTCAGCTCTACCAAAATAGATGAATGCATGCAAGTCATTAGAAAAGTTCATTCTGAGTATCCAGGTGAAAAGATATTGGTGTTTTCACAGTTTATGAGTATGCTTGATTTTGTGGAAGTGGCACTTGAGTTGGAGAAGAAGAAAAAGGAAAAGAGTGAAGTCAAGAATGAAGATGAAAATAGTGGTGATGAAACTATGGGAAGTGGTAGCTTTAGATACGGTAGGTATGATGGATCCATGAGTTCAGTAAAACGAAACGACACAGTGACTGCATTTTTCGACGACCCTGAATTTTCCGTTTTGCTCATCAGTTTGAAAGCCGGCAATGTTGGTCTGACCTTGACTGCTGCCTCCCACATTATCATTCTTGATCCCTTTTGGAATCCGTTTGTTGAAGAGCAGGCCATGGACCGTGTCCACCGAATTGGACAGATCCGACATGTATACATACACAGACTGTTTATCAAGGATTCGGTAGAAGATAGAATTTTGGCGTTGCAGGAAAAGAAAAGGTCAGTTATCGATGCGGCGCTCGATGAAAAGGAAATAAGAAATACGTCTAGGCTGGATCAAAATGAGTTGCTGTATTTGTTTGGATTGGATGCAAGAGGACAGAAAACGAATGGATTGAGTGTTCCTGAATGAGGCGAATGTGCTGAGTTTGTTGTTTCTTAAAAAAAAATGTTATACGTATTTTTATTACCTTGTTACTTACTATCATTACTTTTTATTCATTATTTTTCTAGTTATGTTACTAAATAATACAACTTAATGTTTTTTCATACAATTTTCCAATTTCAAACTGATAGTCATCGCCATCTTCATTGTTATCGCCATCACCCTCTTCTTCATCACTATACACATCCACATTTTCAAAAATGTTGACAAATTCAACTCTTGACCGCTCAGCTATCGATTCTAGTCTGACAGTTTCTGTTCTCGTCAACAAATTGCGTTGCAAAAGGATTTGAAAAATTGTGTCGAGTTTATCGAGCAGCTGGAGTGTTTGTTTTGGAGCAGGTTTGGCTGAAAATCCGCCAGAGTCAGAGTTGGTATTGGCCTCGTCATTATCGTTAGAATTGGCATTGGTGTTACCTGAGCCGAACCCATTAGAGTCAACAAAGTCGTTGGTATGCAAATCATTGTTGGTTTGTTGGTTAGGAGCAGTCGCTTCGGAATAGGTAATCAGTCGGTCTGCAAGAGTGAGTAAATGGTGGGTTTGACCAAACAAGACGATCGGAGGGCCGTCATCAAGTTTAGTCTCGGGCTGCTTTTGGTTACTGTTTTCATCATAATCGTTATTGTTACCGTTATCATTCTCCTCCTCATCATCATCATCATTGTCGACTTCAAGATCAATATCACCGTCACTGTCTTTAACTTCTTTATCCGTATCAGTTGCCTCACTTTCCCTCTTCGGCTCACTCGACACTATCGAGTACCAAATTACATTCACAATTTTATCCACATCACTCAACAACTCTTTAATATCTTTGTACCCGTTTGGTGGATTTAGTCTCGACACGAACCGGCGTTGCACGTTGAGAAACTGGTCTTCAAAGTATTGAAGCAACCGTTCTTGTTGGGATTCAGAAAGTTGTTTGATTTGACGATGTGGGTCAATTGTGAATTGAGAGGTTTTGAAGGAATTGGTGCTGGTTGTTGTAGTAGGATCAGTCATGATTGAAGAAAAGTGTAAAGATAATTTGATATGGTTGGAGCTAGTTGATAATAAAGAAAATAAAATTAATTAGGTCTTGGGTCTTGGTGTTTTTTGTTAGTTCGGGGAAAAGACGAAAACAACGAGTGTGATCACATGATTAGAACAATAAGCGTTTAGATTTATGGAAAATAAGTAAATGAAAAAATAGAAAATGGTAATCGTATCTTTGGAAAATTGAGATGGGATATATCTTGGTATATTTCATACGCTTTCAAGATTTGAAAGTTGAACCGGGTTGAGATTGCTTTGGCAATTGATGTTTTGATTGTTTGATTGATTGTATTGGTTTATAGACTACGAAACGACCTTAGTGTCGCTCAGGGTGACTGTACTACAGAATTTCTGAGTAACACGATATGACCACAATCTTGGTCGTACCTGGTGCACAGATCTGCCGTTGTTTGCTCTTCGTTGATATGTATTTTCACCATGCCTTGTTCGGCCGCTGGTGAGAGTGAAGACCGGTACGATCGATACCCGAACTTTGACTTTGAGCTTTTTCGGAGTCCCAGCCTGAGCCACGCCACACTCCGCGGTACACTTTTTGACTCAATGCTCTTACCGGTAGAAGAAGTCCGACAAGGGAATCGAACCCCAGTCTGCTGGGGAAAACTGTGTTATTCTTTTGATTTTTTGATTTTATTGTTTATAGACGTGGCTACCCACAGGCTCGATGACTTCGCTTGTCATAGAATGTGCTACATAATTACTACATAACACCAAATAGACAGGTCTTTTCCTTAGCAATTTCATAACATCAAATGTAAGCATACTAGTGGTACTTCCTGGCTTCTCATACATTCCTGATTTTCGTGAATTTTCAACACATGTTCCGTTTCAAATAAGATGCAACCGATATGATCTTTTCTTGCCTCATCAACTTCAGATTCACGAGAGTTTAGCCCAAGTACAATTTAATTCATACCCTTTTGATTCTCTTTGCCGACTTCAGGGTTTATAATCCCATTATGGATTTCAGAAATGTTACACAGGCCTGTATTCCTTCCTTGTTTCCTAATAGGAACTTCATGTCCAAGTTTGCCGAGGACTTTAATTGATGTTTTTTGAGGAGTATAAAAATACACTATTTTTACAAGAGATGCTAGGTAACTGCATACATAATCATGGTTGATAATTGTAAACTACACAAAGCCACTCAACCAACAGGAACAAGGACTGGAATAACACCTGGAAAACAATCAATATATCGTTGATTCCTTTAATTTCACTCTTTAGAAATAATCAAAACTTGACGGCGAGGCAGTAAACATAAGAAACAGCCCTTAAGTAGCCTTATAGTCACATGATACATCCAAATCGTGGAGGGAAAGAGCCTCTACCGAGTTTTTTTAGTTTACAATACAAATCCACTTTCAGCCTTTCTTTCTCCAACCTTCAACCAAATACATTTTTAAACCGCAATCAACAATGTCATCATCTAATCCCCAAAAAGACGAAGAGTTTTACAAAAGCTTGCGGATGCACGAGCTGAAGAAAGATTTCCAAGCCATCCATAAGAAAGAAGATTTACGAGTTTTATTTTACTTGGCCAAACATCATAACTTGAACAAGGATACTTACCACAGCGGCATAACCTGTAACGGATGTGGCGGGAGTCCGATTGAAGGCATCAGGTACCACTGCACTGAATGCCCAGACGTTGATTTGTGTTTTGGATGTGAAAGCCAACGACTCCATCCTTTTCATACAGTAGTTCGTATACAAACTCCATTGCCGTTTGGATTGTCACCCAAAACTTATAGAGTAACCGAGATACCTGGGCATGTGCGAGGTGGAAGAAAGAAACCTATTTTGCCAAAGGACTTGCCTCTATACAAGTCAATTCTGCAAGGTATTTATTTTTTGGTTTATTATTGATTTTATTAAATATTTATCACTAACATTGGTGTATTTTTTCTGAGTTCCTACTCCCGTCATGTCTCTTATCAACGAAAAGTTTTGTGCATATGCCGATGTTTACGAAAAAACGACAAATTCCACAGAACCTATTCACGGCATTTCCAAAAAGCGATTCATGAAGCTAGTTTACCCGCCTTTAGAAGACAATGCTTTGGCAACTGCGTGTTTTAACTTTTTTGATAATGACAAAGATGGTGTTATTGGGTTGCTTGATTATGTGGAAGCTGATAATATAATAAATCGACATAGTGGACTTGAAAAGTTTAGGAGTATGTTCTTGAAGTTCTTCTTATTGCTAGTATTATATTAATTGTTTTTTACTCCAAGCTAACAATTTTATTTAGGATCACTCCAAGCACTTGATTTCGCTGGAACTGGAGAGTTTACATTTTTCAATCTTGCACAAACAATGACTGCGTATATCCTTCATGTCGCCAAAACAGGCATGAAAACCAAAATGAAACCTCTTAGTGATCTTGTCATAACTGCGAAATCTAACGGTCCATCTATCACTGCCATCACCAGCATTCCTCACTCTACCACCAAACGAAACTTGGACATGGACAAAAACAAAAGAATACCCATTTTCCCAAAAAACATACAAGCAGATCTTTCTAAAAGTATATTTACAAACTCGATTCCACATGACTCTTCAGACGGAATTTATGGCGACCAGAACGCAACAGAAGTAGCTGCGAACGTGATGGAGTATATCAACACTTCACATGCGCATTTTGACTTACCAGTTCCAAAGACCAAGGTGGAAGTTGAGTATTATCTCAAAGAGGTGATGAGTAGTAAGTATTCGCCACAGGAAGGACTTCATTTGTTGGTGACGATTACAATGTTTACGGATATTTGTACTTTTTAAGGATTCCAGTAGTTTGGATATACATAATGAGAGTAATGATGATGTTGTAGTTGGTATATTTGGTGAAATAAGTGCTTTGATGATAAATAATCAATTGAAGACTAAGAGGGAGCTTGAGTACGATTCATAGGCCTCAAATAGCAATGACATATTCGCTGGTTTTTTCTAGACCTGTATTTAAATATCAAAGGCTATCTTCATTGTCTTAACCACTATGATGTAAATAGTTTACGTATAAATATTAAAAGCAGTGAACCAGAGAGTCACGCCCATAGCACATGATTAAATCAAGTTATACTCTACAAAATCCACTTTTTTGGCCTTGTTTGCAGATTCACGTCAATAAAATCAAGTAACGGAAAATAATGTGGCCATTCAGCAACTCGAAAACGACTACTTCTGAGTCTCAACCCGATATTATTTCAACCCTCGATCCCTCACTTCAAACCTTCTACAAACAAGCCGAGCCCGTCAAGCCAATATCGCTCGCTCCTGCGGAACTGAAGCAGCAAATCGCTCAAGACCAGACTGCACGCAAAAATGGCTTTTCCAACTCTCACACCGCTTTTGACGACACAGAACTTAACAGTGCCAATCTCAAATACACGGACTCTTCAGGTGACCGTATCCAAACATTATGGGACGCGACAAATGAGAACTGTGCACTCCTGAACGCCAAATACGCGGACTGCCAGCGACACGGACCCATCTGGAGTATCATGATGTCGTGCTACAAAGAGTCAGAGGCTCACCGCAAGTGCCTCAACATTCAGAAACGAGCATTGACTAAAGCTGGGTACACTCAGGCATTGACAACTCCACAGAGAAACTATATTAAGTATAGTGTGGATGACTTGTATACAAAGCATTTCCCAGACGGTGCAGTCGTCGAGTCTGCCCAACAAGAGTTTTTCAATGACGTCGACGAATTACAAAAGAAGATTAAGGAAAACATGTATAGGGTGGATTAATATGGTTGTTAAATTGTTGTTAATTAGGTAATTTAGTACTTGTTGTAAATAAATGGTACGGCTGTCGTTGAGCAGCCGTGCTCCTCTCTTGATTTTTTTCATAAAAATATTTTCAGTCCTTTATATCTTTTTTCTCTTTCAATCTAGGATTAAAAACAAGATTTTGATAAAACTGAGAAATTTGTTAAAGCTCAATATATTTGATTAATAACAATTTCAAATGTGTCATTTAAGGTTTTTAGATTGATTCTATTTATTATTTAAATTCTACTTGTAAATTGGGTGGATTTGAACGTATTTTAAAGATCTTGAACATGAAAGTATAACCCTAATAAACAGTCACATTATGAACTGCGTATATTTCATCACGACAAATAAATCATACCACACTTATTTCAATGTAATGTAAGACAGGATAGCCCTCCACTTCGTTTACATATCATGTGATATATTACAGTTTGCATTACAACAGAGTGTTTTACTTGCTCTTCCCTACCAAAAACTGTCATACATTTAATATAGTGTGAACAATCCACACACACAGAAAGTGAGGCTACATACATTTCATCACATACACACTTCTCATAGGCTATACACTATTTTTCTTTCTCTTTTCAAAAATTTTCCACCCCTTCTCTTTTATCTGAAACTGTCGGCCAAACCCATCCACGGCTTTTGTACATCTACACACATAACACTAGACTACAAAAATGACTGTTAGAGGAGTATGTTATACCATATGAAATAAGATGTTGATGAATATATATTGATACCATGATTATTATATTTATTATATCTATTAATTTACCAAGTGAATACCTTGCTAACTCCATCTCTTAGGCCAAGAACTGGTACCCAACTGAGGACCTTGTCAAGAAGAACCCTGCCCAGGCTCAAAACCCTGCTAAGATCCGCTCTTCCCTTGTTCCCGGAACCATCTTGATCATTTTGGCTGGTAAGTTCCGTGGCAAGCGCGTTGTCTATCTCAAGTCTCTTGAGGACAATACCCTCCTTGTTTCCGGACCTTTCAAGGTCAACGGTGTCCCTCTCAGACGTGTCAACTCCAGATATGTGATTGCCACTTCTACCCGTGTCAGCGTTGCCTCTGTTAACGTTGAGAAGTTCAACGTTGCTTACTTCGCTAGCGAGAAGAAGGGTAAGGGTGCTGCCACTGAGGAAGAATTCTTCGGTGACAAGGAACAGAAGAAGGAAGTCAAGGCTGAGCGTGTTGCTGACCAAAAGCAGGTCGATGCTTCACTTCTTGCTGAGATCAAGAAGCAGCCCCTTCTTAAGCGTTATATTGCTACCTCTTTCAGCTTGAAGAACGGCGACAAGCCCCATCTCCTCAAGTTTTAAGAAATGAAAAAAAGACTACCTCCACAACCCCTCAATCATGAAGAAAAAATAAAAAAATTGAAAAAAATAACACAAATAAATGATGATAATTTAATGATTTTTTATTAATATTGTTGTCATTGAAACCACTTTGACGATCGTAATGGATTTTTGTTGATGTATATATTTATATATGTCTTTTATGATGATAATTGATTTTTGAATCTCACTTTCACATTCCCCTTTTCAAATTTAAGATGGAAGAAAGACATTAATACGAAATACGCTTAACGTTTTTGTTGAAGCAAAACCGTCAATATCGTAAATTAAAATATCGTTTACATCATTCTTGAATTTGAGAGATTTATTATCCAACCCAGGTTCAAGACGTAAACTCGTTGTGAACTACTAAATTACGTAGATTTATTCCAATTCCCAGTTTAGAGCTATCTGGAGATGCAATTTTGTATGTTACCTAGTAATATATACACTTGAGCAAGGCTGAAATAACCACTATTGTTCTTTGAAAATTTGCTATTTCATCATTGAATAATTTTTTTTACTTCCTTTTTTTCCTTCTCTTTAAATTTTTTAATTACCCATAATAATACCAATCGATTTTTGGAATAATCAATCAAAGAAACTAAATCAAAAATTATTCGAAATGGACGACTGCCCGACTGATAACATTGCACTTGAATCATTTTCAATGAAGGCCGTCCCAGGCGTTCGATCCTCCGTCACCCAGAAATCAGAAATGACTACTGTTCGATTCTCTCTGGCAGCCCTTGACCTCTCTTCATCCAAATCCAAATCTCCGACTATCGTTAAAGTCACATCGTGTCCTCTTTCGGATTTCAATTACTTAGGAGATTGCCTTCATGATGACAAGATTTATGATTCCTATATTCCAAAAACTTACATTTTGTGTACACTTTCGCCGACACCCAGAGATGAAGATGATGAGTTTCACCATCAACGACACCAACAATCACTTGATTTCTATTGCTTTGCGGACCAATTGGTTTACTTGACTGTCGAAGGACCTCATACAGTGGTAATGAGCGGATACACAGTTGCTCACCCCACTAACAACCAGGACAACGACATTTACAGATTTGACGACGTCGAAGGCCAAGAAGAGCTTAACATCAAAGATTTGCAGCAAGCTAAAAAGCACAACGAAAAGTTTAAAAAGAAACTGGAAGAAAATTTGGAGAAAAAAGATAAAAGCAGGAAAGAAGAAAGGGAGTGGAAAAGAAAGTTGGAGGAATGTGAGGAAGCGCTGGAGAATATTAATGAAGCGTTGGAAGATTATAAACCGAGAATGTTTAAAGGTTCAGATGATGACAACGGAGATGAAAAAGTGAAGAAAGAAGAAAAAGTAAAACCAATTACCAAGAAAACTGGGGAACAGAAAAAAAATGATGACGATAGTGATGATAAAAAGAAGGATACAGGCTCAAAAGAGGCGAATGGTAAAGACACTAAGAAATCATCAAAAACTTCAAAATCTACCACCAAAACTAACACTAAAGACTCTAAGCCATCTCCTAAAAATTCAAGTGGAAAGGGAGTCACCAAAGATACCCCAAAAGGTACTGGATCAGGTCGTGGTAATAAAAAAGGAAGCAAAAAATGATCTTGGCCTTTTCATCGCTGATAAAGGGCTGGAAAATTAATTGACTTTGATACATTTAGCTCTGATATATTCAATCTCAATTCAATTGGGTGCATTAACGAGGTTATTGATGATTTGGGAAAAAGGTAGGGCTCTTCATCATGTGTTTGGCCAATTGAGTAACCTAGAACGAAATATTCATGTCGTAATGGCGTATGTGTGTATTTATGAAAATTTATTAAGTACATATACTATGATTGTAAATTCACACTTTAACACCAGCGCTTGTTAATTTTGGACAAGCTAGTTTATTCATTTTTTAATAAAGATCATCCTTTTACATACAATTACTTTTTAGAAGATTTCAAAAACTTTGAAAACTTGCCCTTCTTTTTTTCTTCTGGTTTGGGAATACTGCTAGTTGCCATTGTTTGCGAAGGTGTTGGACCAGTCTTAGAACTAGGCTGCTGAGCGGGTTTCGCTTGTGCTTGTTGCTGCTGCTGCGGTTGACCACCAATCCTTTCATTTTCATACAAAAATGCTGGCGCTTTAGTAGACACAGGCTTATCAGCTTTCAAACCCAGTTCTCTTCTGTCTTTTGAAAGATTTCCTAGCGAAGTCAAAAACTGAGTAGGTGCAGTATAGTTCCCACTGCCTATAATAATTTCCCGCGAATGTTTATCAGAAAGGTCGTAACAAGCTTTAACTTCTGAAGCAGTAATACCACCTGCCACAAACACAAACACCCTTTGTCTAGCAACTTTGGTTGAAGAAGGATTGAGTGCCCAGTTAGGTCGCTGGTTTCTGCTACGCAGAGAGTTGGCACCAGCTTCAGTGTCCTCGTCAGTATCTTCGGTTGGCTGATCTTTAATGAATGGGAAAGCGACTGGCGGCAATTTACCAGTGAGCAGCATGTCGAGAATATTGAACAAGCCGGGGACGTATCGTGAAGAAATGTATTGCCCATCCACAGGACGATCTGAATGAAACCGTTGCGGCATATCGTGTTTGGATAACTTGACTTTGGGAGATTCTTTGAGGGTATGTGCGCCGAGCTTTTGGTAGTTTTTAATCACTTGAAGGTCGTGTTCGTTAAACCCACAGTGGTGCTGAAGGCGGGTAAGGTCTTGCTCAATAACTCCTCCTCGAAACAAGGTATAGACAATGACTAGCCTGAGTTTATCGGATTTCATCAACTTTTCGTTAGCCAAACATGCAATGAACTCATCGGTAATGGCTTTAGGTTTAGATCCTTCGATCGTCACACCTGTCGCCAATGTCTGTTCCGTTACTGCCAATTTCCAAGTTTCGTGATCAGTAATACTATTAATAGCCAAAATCAAAATGGATGTGTAAAAAAAGAGTCGATCACGTTGATCAATGTACGAAGACAATCCTAACATCATTCCTTTGATATCATTGATATTAGCCTGTTTAGACTTGTCTTCAAAATTGGGATTGTCGTCTCTTAGCTTTTTCCGTTTGGCTTCCAAAGTGTTTTTAGCTTCTTGAACAAGTGAATGTCGCAACGACACCCATTCTGGATCCTTTTCAGACAATGAACCTTCTAGCTCTACAGGAGTCCCGTTTGCACCTGGAATCGTCGACTTGTAGCATCTCCAGTCTTTGAACGGTAAAATGTCGTAAATGGAGGCCTGGAAAGTGAACTCATGAAGAATAGGAGCTAGGAAATCAACAGAACGATCAGTGATTATGAATAAACTTCGAGCCCTTTTTCTCGAGTCAGTTGGGCCACCATTATCACCAAGGAATTCAGGATGAGATCGGGCATAGTCGTCCATCTGTTTTTGAAACTCTTGAGCAATCATGTAAGAAAGAACGTGGCCTTCATAATTGGCAACTGAGGGTTTGTAGAAACGTACAATTGGATATTCACCTAACGTTGCACAAACAGAAACCAATTGTGAAGCTGTTTGGCTAATTGTCGACATGACAAGGTCGTGACATTGAGGATTAAACAGTTTTTCAAGTGACTGAGAGTCTCCAAGTGTGAAAACTTGAGATTCAGTAGGTCTGAAATCTAGATACGATTCTTCGAGCCTTTTAAGAAACCGATTAGCGTTTCCGGATTTGAGTTTTTGGCTAATGCCGTTAATTTGTGGACCTGCAAGAGGAAGAAAGAAAACATTTGCAGAGTCATAGCGACGAGGAAGTCGAGTGAAGTCAGCAGTTATACAATCGACATTGTAGAAACTGGGCTGAACAAAGTAAATTGCTTCTAAACCGACTTTTGGTCGAGGAGAATCGATTATTTCAATTGCTGGGAAAAGAGTTAGCGAAATAAGTTGAAAATAGAGAGACTTTGTTTTGTACTTACATGCAACTTGACGATTAAGGATTTCACCATCTTCAAATATTCCGCGAATAATAGAGGATGTATAGTTGTCTAAAACCAAGACTTTATACTAATAAAGACGTTAGTGATGTTAATTGATGACAACTCAATCAACACTTACTTTAGCAGGTGGGTTTACAGAGTCAAGCAAGTCAAAAAAGGCTGAGCAAAAAAGAATTAGTAAGAAAATTGAAATTAAATAAAAAGATTGAAGAGCCAGAGCTTACCTTGCTTGTAATACTCAATCATAGAGGCGATGCTTGCCATTTTGAGTATAAATATAGAGCTTGAAAAAAAAACGGTAGACTGCGGAGTTTAAGGGATTGTGCTACGTTGTGGGTAGATTTTTGGTTTTGGTCTTGAGAAGGTTTACATACATGGAGTGAAATGTATGTACTTTTAAATTGTAAATTTATTTAATTCCTTTATTACAAAATTATTATTTAAATTATAAATTACTAAGATGAATTATTCTTCAACATCACCTTCAGTAGCCATGTACGAAACAGAATCATAACTGGATCTAGCGTTGTCTCTGTTAATAGATTCCTGGGCAGTCAATTCACGAAGTGTCATTTCAATGCCTGCAACATTATGTTCTGCTACAACCTGTCGTTGTTCTTCATCAACTCTTCTTCTCTTCAAGTTCGTACGTCCTTCAATAGGAACCATCCAAGCAACTCCCTTTGCCTCATCTGAGTCTTCATCTTCAAAATTAATTGCCATGTCTGCAAATTGGTATTCTTGTTGAATAAGATCCATCTCGTAGTCTTTCAAATGACTGTACTTGTAAGCTTTACTGCTATCTTCATCTTGATCAAACCCAGGGTCATCATTCACATTTTCAAGCTTTCTTTTTAAACTCTCAGCATCCTTTTCACCAAGTGTAAAAAACGACATCCATTCGTCGGATTCCAAAGAGGTAGGACGGAATAACGATGTTGATAAAACGTCTTCTGGGATAGATGTTTTGAGATGGCTGAGTGATGCAGAGTTGATCATTTTGACGGACAAATATGTCAGATCCATGACCTTGAAATCGGGTAATACTGTAAATGTTGAAACAGGTTTGAGACTTTTGTTTCTAGGATGGACAATGCTTTCTAATGGCGCATTTGCAGCCTCAAAAGTGTCTTCAATGGAGTGAAGTTGTGATTCTGGGTCAATGACTTTGTGAACAACTTTTTTAGAGACTCTTTCGACTTTTTGGCGAACTACTTCAGAGGAAATGTATTCGGTTCTGCGTAAAAAGGAAACGTTGATAGGGCCGCGTGTAGCCGACGAAGATCCGGCTGGTTCTTTTAGAAGGAGCGAGTCGCGAGGGTCTAACGTTGGTAAAGGGTCCAAAGGGTAGCATCCTAAAAGAAAAAAAAAATATCAATGTTAATAAGAGTCCGAGCTAAAGTTACAAGAGAATCAAACACGTACCACTTTCATCTTCACGATCAAAAATTCCAGGAACAATTGCCATGTCTAGTGGCATTCCCAGGTCCATATCCAAATCCATATTAGGATTTTGCTTTCTGACCAGATCTGAAAGAAAAGCCCAAGAAGTCAATTTCTGAACGTTGACGGGAATATTAAGCAGTTTGGGTGGACATGGTGGAGGAGGCAAGTCATTTTGATAGCGAACTCTTGCAATATAATCTTGTCTTCTGGTGGACATTTTGATAAATTTAATGGAGTATATATGTGTAGATGAAATTATGTTTGTGGATAACGCGTCGAGTTGAGCGAAAAAACAGGTTTTGTATGTGATCGTTGAAAAAGTAGGGTTAGGGGCAAAATGAAAAATATAACGAAAACACACAATTGCGAAAAAACTATCAAGTTTAAAAACATATCTAGTGATGATGAAATTGATCTAACACTTGTTTACAATGATCTCATAGCGGCAATAGAGCAAATTAAAAAGTCATACAAGAGCACAAAATGCTGAATTCGTTCAATCATTCAGGATTCAAACTTTGTGCCAAAGTGTCTGATTGCTTTGACGGGTCGTTAATGGGTGAGTGCTTATGGAGAAAAAGTTGTTTGAAAAGTTAAGTAATTCTTTTTTTCTTTTAAAGCGGATAGAAGCTGCGGACATTGGTATATTTATCCTACAGTCTTAGTAGATTATGTTCATTTCAAAATTGCAAATGGCTGTACTGATCAATAGGACTTTTCTACAGAAGGCTCAATTTTCACACTGTCAGCGACATGGTAAAATACAATGAAGTGATAGTAGTAGATTCTACACATAAAAGAACAAGTGTGCCAGACGCGCTTTCAAAAACAGTTCCGATTTGGTATTTTGTGATCAATAGTGCACTTTTCAACAAAGATGAATTGTTCTTCCCACCTGAAATCGTTTCTCTTGATGAACAAAATTCAATTAAAAAAGAAATTTCCACTTTTTGTTGAAAAGCTTCGCGTATCAAATGCCCTAAATATTTCTGATAAAAACGGCTTTAATGTTGCACACAAATTGAGAAAGCTGCTGCGACCAATTTGGGTAATTCCAAACTCTTTCGATAATTCGTTCTCTAACAAGATTGAGCATATAAGTAACCAAGGATTTCACCCAATTATCTGCTGCACAGCATCCAATGCTCATTCAATTGATATCAGCTATATTCAAAACACACGAGATGATTATTAAGCTTGGGCTCACCCGGAATTTGACCAATACATACTTTGGTTTCATAAGGATTTGTTGTGCATTACCTTGTCTGAAATAGAGCTTTTGAATATAATCAGAGAAATATCTTCAAAGGAATCAATTGGGTATTTTCCAGAAGGAGATTTTCTTGTTGTTATTCATTGATATGCCCTTCGAACATTTCAATTGGAGATGCAGGTGATATTTCTCTCTTTTCTTAAAGAGCTTTCTCTTATTATTGATCTTTCTCAGCATCCTGTGAATAGTGATGATTTTCCAAATACCAAATATTTAAAATTTGCAACGCCGTTAGGAAAAAAAGGTTCTAATTCTTTGCGACAAACAATCCCTGTTATTGTTGAAAAGATAAAACCACTAATTGATACCAACTCTTTTCCAAAAACTCTTATCATTTGTGATACTGGAATTGACTTTTGCGTCGGTGTTTGCTTATCTTTGATTTGCTTATTTCCCCCAAATGGGTTTGACAAGGCATTGAGTAAACAAACAATTAGGCAAAGACTAGTTTGGATTGTTTCTCAAAGAAAAGTCAATCCAAGTAGAAGTACGCTTAATTCTGTAAATTCTTTTATCATGGGATAGATAGTAGATTATAAATTACATAAAAATACATGGTCATCAATCTTGAGTTAATTTCATGGTAGGAGATTGTCTTCCAATTTTCGCACTTTCCCACAGCCATTCAGGCCCTGCTACTGGTATTTTCCATTTTTTAGCGTATGGCTCTTTAGTAGATCCAGGTAATGTAATTAATAAATCTCGACTTGAGTTGAAGGTTTCACAGTAGTTTCCACCTAACATTGAAATCATCCTTTCAACGTGTAAAAGTTCAGTGCCTTTAAACCCGCTGATAGATATATCCAAACCTTTGAAATCAGAAAGGTTTCTGTGAGATATAAATGTTCCCCAAACATCGTTAACGCATTTCTTCTTTTCCATCGACCGTTCAATAAACCATTCAGTTTTGACGTGCACTTTTCTTGTTTCCCATTCTGCCAAATCTAATGCTTCTTCTAGTGGTAAAAGTGAGTATACTATTAAATGCGTGATTGAGTCGTCGTCTGTTTTTGAGGCGATTTTTCCTCCGTTGGATTCCACAACCTTTTTTAAAATCGGACTTTTTTTGCGATCAAAACCCAGAAAAAAAAATACACAGCCGTCAAAAATGAGTTTGGTAAGAGTTGGTGCGCGCGTGCTATCTAACCTCGTAGTATTAAAGCTTTTCAGTTCTATTACATCATCAGCCTTTTGCTTATTTGTTTTTGTCCGTTTACTGGTATTTCCGAGCTCATCCCATTGATCATTAAGCCGTTTTCTTTTTGGCAGCGGAACTGATTTCTGTAACGTTGATCCATTATACTCGTTGTAATTTTTAGGAAGAAGAGAGGAATTGGAATTGAAATGTCTTACTTTTAATCCTGACAGGTTGTAAACAGAAACAATGTATTTTTTAGGATTTAAATACGCATAAGCTTTCATTGAATCGTAGATCCAGTTTTCATGAACAAAAAAGAATCGATAGCTGGTGTTGTTTCTGCGGCAGTCATTTCGTATTTTGTTCATGAGACTGATTCCGTCGTTATAAAGGCCTGTCCAGACGTAAATGTTGATTTTGTCGTTGATGCTGTCGCAAAGTGTACCGCCGTTGTTGGATATCGCTTCAGTGATTTCGGATGAGGTTTCTAGTATGATTTATTAGTATTTACTCGCTTATTACCAAAACTCCTAATACATACTTGAAGGTTCGACATATACTCGACAATTTGTAAACGGTTTCAGCATTCCTTTTTTCAATTCTAAATCCATGTCGAGATTTTCAGCATTTTTCCATTTATT
>JAKTYL010000043.1:0-109369 GCA_030578715.1 Magnusiomyces tetraspermus
AATAATAATAATAATAATAATAATAATAATAATAATAATAATAATAATAATAATAATAATAATAATAATAATAATAATAATAATAATAATAATAATAATAATAAAATCATGAAAATAAAAAAAGGCAAGTCGGGACCAATGAGTCGTTGCAAGGGTTCACAAGTGGGAAATAACAAGACCTAACCCTTGCGAGAATTTTGGTTCGAGGACAATTATGTCTAGGGTCTTGTTCAGAAAATGGAGTAGGAACGTGAAAACTGTTTGCTTTTGTGAAAAATGTGCAATGAATGACGTGCATGTATGTGTTTGTGTGTGGACAACATGCGTGGATAAACGCCATGGGAGTCAATGAATGGAACATAAACCGGTAGAACGGTTCAGCATTCACATTTCACAAACAACTTATACCCACTTTTTTTTCTTTTGTTGTTGTTTTGGAACAGGTTTCTTGTTTTACTTTCTTGTATAGTTTAAAACTACTTTAAAACCACTTTTAAACTAGTCGTAGTTACTGATGCAAGTCAACACAGTTTTCGACAGAAAAGCAAAGTAAGAAGCGAACCAAAGGAATCAACATTGATACTCTTGTTCTTACGACAAACATGCCTTGTTTCTCTCGTTTTCTCTTTCTTTCTTTCTGTATTCACAACTCTAGATTGCCAGTTTGTTTTGACTACTGTTTGACTGACGTTTTCTGAACAAGAAAGAAGAGCAAAACGACTGTTCGTATTGCGTTTGCTTTTTTGTCCTCGTACTATCAATTCTGCTTATTTTGTTTGATGTGAGAAGCATAGTAGTTATAATAATTGTATCCAGCGCAATAGCCATATATCCACCAACCGTTTGTTTATATTGTTTGAAATGTTCCTGGTTCCTGCTGTCAAAAGAAAAAAAAAAAAAAAACGGCGTCAAGGTGTGTATCACGAATGTACATCATAACTATGAAAACGTTTGAAGATCAGAGACAAACAAAATTATCAAACATTGAAACTGCATTAATATCTCTTTGTTTAAATTTTTGGAATTTTGAGTCAATGTTTTACAAAAGAATCCAAAAACTCAATCACACCAGCCATTGTTGTTTGACAGTTGTTATTGACTTTGTTGTATAATTTTTGTACATTGCATCATTCGGAATTTCAAAGTTGTTTGGCAATTATTTTCCTTTTTTTTTTTTTTTTTTTTTCAAGGTCATTGGACATATATACATTTCCCAAACAAAGAAAGAGACCAACTAGTGTCATTTCATCGGTGTTTTTTATTTTTTTTTGCTCAGCCGGCAAGACCGATGCGAGAAAATAAGGATACATAGATACATTTTACACGGATGTTAGATGATTATATAAAAATAAGGGGCATGGTTAGGAAAATAAGGAAAAAGGATGATGACGCTTGAACGTTGGCTACAGTAGACCTAGTCGAGAGGAAAGCAATAAAAGCAAATGAACAGAAAGTTTGTAATAAAGAAGAACGAAAATACAAAGGGTTTTAGGATTCTGAAGGCTTGTTCAATGTGTTTACAAAATATTAATAAACAATAATAAATTACTGGTAAATCACACACATCCCAAACCAATAGTCCTCTTCTATTACTTTTCTCAACCCCTTTTCCACGGTTTCCGACCAATAAAACAAGCCTTTTATCCAGTTTTTTTTAAATCTCGCGATACTTTTTTTTGGAGGTTTTGAGCATTTCAAGTGTATTTATACTTTGCGACACTCTCAAACCAGATCGTCGCCTTTCAGCCTCCTGCAGATAAACTCCCCTGCCCTGCTTTTTTATTTTTTTATTTCTTCTTTCAACGACTAGCTACTTGCTTACTACTTGCTGACTACTGGCTACTACTTACTACTACACACCTTTATATTCTTTTCTTCTTACCATCCACGCTTTTTGTACATCGCCATTCAGTACCTGCAACCACAATGGCCTCGGATCACGCAGATATCAACATCAACAAGGCGATCAAGGTAAATAATGTTGCTTTGTTTTATTTTGAATTTTATCTATCCTTATTTGTTCATTACTCATTTCATCCTAAATCATCCATCCATTTCTAACATTCTTGTTCACATTTTTTTCCCCAGGGCGCCACAAAACCCAAAGAAGCTCCTCCCAAAGATAAATACATATACTCAATTCGAAACTTTGTCGTCAAAGCTGATCGGCCTGAAGTCACCTACGCCCAGCTTTCTCGACTACTGGTCCCCAAGCTTAACTCATCTTCGCTAATTGTCTCACTCAAAGCACACTTAGTTTTCCACCAGCTCATCTCCGACATTACTGCTCCAAAATACGTCTTTTTGTCCTACTTATCTAGACACTATGCTACAGCTAACCGTTCTTCTGTCGATTGTACTACGTTTGATATCCTCAGCGATTATCGCAATTTCAATCTCCAAAATGCGCTTCCGAATCTCGCTCATTCCATCCCTCAGTACATTGATCGAAATCGACTTATTTCTGCATACAACAGATATCTTCGAGAACGTGTTCTTCACTTCCGTTTTTTAAAACTCGATCCGATCCGTGAAAAGATTGACGGAACTTCCCTTGTCGACACTCCTCACAGACACAAACTTCATCTTCCTGAGACTTCTGGCGACCTTCTCAACCAGATCCAATGCAGCATTCAGCAAATCCGTCTGATTATCGCTTGTATTTTTTCTCAAGACTCTCTTAACCACCCTCTCTACTCATACTGCTACGGATTAGTAGCAATGGATCTCTCCATCGTGTTTCGTTTTCTCAATCTGGCGCTGGTCGCTGCGTTACAAAACTTTTTCAGCTTGCCCAGAGATTGTGCTGAAAAAACGCTGTTTGCGTACAAGGAATACACCCAACTCCAGTTGGCTGAAGAAGTCCATACCTTTGTTCGGCTAGGCCCTAACGCTGTTTCGTCTAAAGATTTGGACATTCCGGGTCCTCTTCGTCAAGATGAAATGGCTGTTAGACAACTTACAAAGTCACTTGAAGATTTTCTTTACAGTCCCAAAGCAAACAACTCATCAAAAACTAATAATAATACCTCTACCACGAATACCAATAACTGTAACAATAACAATAACCCGCAATCTAACAGACGGAACTTTTCTGACTCTAGTATTTCTCAAAGTGGGTCTTCGTCAACCATATCTTCATCCTCCACCAATGCAACTTCTCACTCAGTATCTTCTACTACCAATAATGCTTTAAAACAGCAGCCCACTATTCCTGCAGCTAATCCCAGCATTACTTCATCTTCGTCCCAACCAGTCAACACAAACGGAAAGATTAATTCTCCATACTCGACTAACCACTTGTCTGTTCCAGCTCCTCCCAAATCCACCAACGTTGATACAAAAGTAGGGCCTCCCCACAACCCTAGCCAGACCCAGATTCAAAACTGTCAAAACAACAGCCTAAACCTTCATTCACAAATAGCAGGATTAGCGTCACCACTCTCAACCACCTCTTCTGCCTCGATATACTCATCGCCAGCTCCAAGTTTTAAAATCCCTAATAAGTCGACTCTACGCGATGCCAAATCTGCTCCTAACCTTGCCGAAGAAGCGCGTATCTACTCAAACGCCCCACTTGTACCCAGCCTTAATACCAGACTAAGCCCTCCACAGTCATTCCTCAAGACGTCTTCTTCTGTTTTGGATTCGCCCTCGAGTGGATGCACTAGTAACACCACCATGACCTCCAACTCCAACTCTACCACCAGTACCACGACTGCCACAAATTACAATACTAACATAAACGTTAGTGGCAGTTCTGGCATCAATACTGGTAATGGTAATAGTATCAACAACAATAACACTATTCCAAACACTCATTTGAATAATTGTCGAAATAGTCAAAGCACTACGGCCTCATTCTCCACAAACCCTACCAAAAGCTTGGATCGTTTAGGTGCATTACAGAATGCTGTAGGTGGACCCTCAACCAATCCGTACCAGACTCCACACAACCCCAGCATGGACAGTCTTCACAGCGTTATCAATGATATTAATACTAACGTCGACGTCAGCAATAATAATAATAATAATAATAACAGTAATAAGAACAATCATGATTTCGGTAGCCTTGCTCGCCGAATTTCAAATTCCAGTAGCAGTTTTCCGAATTCTCCAAATATGGGCAGGGATTGGTCAGAAGGTGATACGATGGTGTATGATTTACAGTCTGTGAAAAGTAACCGAACCGTTTTGAGTTCTGGTCAAGCTCAGCCTCAACGTCGTTCAAGCACTCAAGATTCTTATAACGGTAGTATTGGTGGTAATAGTAACGGTAATAATGATCATGGTAAAGGTGGTAACTACTCTGATAGCAACAGTTCTAATGACAGCAATCCTTACGGAAAAGTGTTTCAACCGTCTAATATTCCTTCTATTCCTTCATCCAATTCGATTTCTAGTGGTAGAACAGCCAAATCGTTAAACCCAGACTTGCCTCTTCTTGGTAGTGGTGGTAATGGACAAAATGGCACTAGAGTTCCTAGTTCTCTTGACACTTCTCCTTGGACTAATGGTGCCATTTCAATGCCACCTTTGACTGCACTTCCTCTTCCTCCTACTACTACTACAGGCGGAATCAGCAGTAGTAACAGCAGTAACAGTATTGGAAGTAACAGCATTAACAACAGTTTAAAAGCTTTGAGGAATAGTACCAACAGCAATGCTAGCAACAATAGCAATACCACTCTTAACAGCAGTCTTGGAAGAGGTAGCAGTATGAGCAGTATTGGGTCAGGGTATATATCGACTAGTAACAGTGACTTGTCTATGACAAGCCACGGTTCAAGTTCTTTATCGCCTGATTTACAAAGCTCCAAATACTATGCTGCTTTTTCACCTACGTATAGTAATAGTAGTAATGGTAGCAGCAGTAACAGCCACAGCAATGATTCAACACAATTGTCTCATCACAATTCTACCAAAACAATGATGAATACCTCGTCTTCTTCTTCTACACATACTATTCCAGGGTCTACTTCAACGTCTACACTCTCGACATTGAGTACAAGTAACATGTACAGCCAAGCTCAGCAAACTGCGAACAAGCCTACATTTACTGCGTCTTCCATACAAAGCCATCATACCCAGCATCAGCAGTTTAACCAAAATAATAGCCAACAGCACAACCAAAGTTGGAACGGCTATGGCAACATCAATGGTAATGGTAATAGTAACGGTAACGGTAACAGTATTGGTAACAGTAATAATCAGTATAGCCAATATAGCCAATACAATCAGTACCATCATTCTGCTAACAAGTCGGTGACTTCAACTGGCACTATCACATTGTCTGACTTATCCTTAGGTTCTGACTCGCCTTTGGACCCTGGAACTAGCGGAGCTAGTGCAAGCAATTCAAACAATGGAACTAGCTCATCAACTTATTCAAACGCCAATGCTAAGCCCATTCCTCCACAAAAACCTGCACACTACAATACTAGCAACACTCCCCAAACTCCTACAAGATCTGGTCCACTCCTTCCTCTCAACTTTGCTTCTAACCCGAGCAACCAAAACAGCAACAATAAAACCAAAAACGAAGAAGCAACAACTGAACTGGTATACCCCGAAGGCTTTGATCCTAACGACCCAAGCGCCGAGAATTGGCAAAAGTTGTTTGACTCGCTCGACAATTCAGAAGCAACTTTTTCGTTGAAATTTGATATGGCGGCTGCGTTGAGAAGGACTATTGATTTGCATGACAAGATTCAGAAAGCTAATGCTGCTGCAAACGCTGAAGATGCAGCGGCGGCGGCATTAGCAACAGAAACAGAGTCGGAAAAGAAAGACTTGACAAAAAAAGGGTCAATGAAGAAAGGATTGCCCGGGTCGTTGAGAAAAAAGAGCTCCTCAAGTTCTAAAGCACCAGTCACGCCGAATAGACTTGCTCCAAGCAAGTCACTTAACTCTGAAGGTTCTCATTCACTCAAAACAACACAGAGTAAGGGAACAAATGGAACGGAAAGCATTTTGAAAAGTCCGAGAATGTTTAAACTTATTCCTGGAATGGGAAACCGAGGTGGAAATAGCAATGAGAAAGAGAAGCTTATGTTTGGAGGCCCTATTATGCCAATTAATAAAGGGAAAACGTCAAATATTCCGGTCAATTCGCCTAAATTGGGCAACTCATTCAACTCTCCTAGTTTGGGAAAACAAGGATCGAGTCTTGAAAGAAATGATTCAGATGCTGCGTACGAACAGATTTCTGCCGAGTATCGCAAAAACATGATCAACAGTACTAGTTACAATAGTTCTCTTGCTGACTCCCAACGATTAAAGATAAATACCACCACTTCTGTTAAACATAACAACCCGGTTTCTGCTTTATCTCCACAACTTTCGGAACAAGGTTCCATAAGCACTTTTTCCACCGTTAATGGCAGTGGTACCAATGGTAGAACTAGTGCTGGCGGGTATATGACAAATACTACACCAGCACTTGAACAATCTGCTGATAGTTTCTATTCCCTTCGAACTCCCACCAAGAATTCCTATTCCGGCGGAAGCAGTAGTGGTAATGGCAGCGGCAGCAGTCTCCTTCCTGACTTTACTAAAGAATCAAGATCATTCACAAATGGGTTTATAGAGGATTCAGAACCTAGAAACGGTAGCAGTAATGGATACTCAAATCATCACAGTAGTAATAACCAGCAACAGCACCATAGCCACGATCACCACCATCAGCAGCAGCAGTATTTTGAACAGCAAGAGCTGAGTCAACCTTACTACCCGCCTCATCTGATGGACAACGCTATCAAAAAGAAAACTTCAGGGTTCCTCAAAAATCTCAGAAAAGTGTAATCTATTGGAAAAAAAATTAAAAGCAAACAAAAAAAGTTTATTGTTTTGATAAAATCCTTTTTTTTTTTTTTTTAATAAATACCTATTTTCTATACCTTTTTTTTCTGCTCGACTTTGTTTTTTTTTTTTTTAATACCGCTTTATTTTTATTTTTTTTTTGGTTTCAAGAAAAACAGAAAATACCAAAAAAACAAAATTACCACAATTTACAATTACAATTACAACCAACCAAACATTTTTGCCCAGCGTATTTATATTTATTTATTTACTTTATCACCATTAATTCCTTTTTGTATTATCTTTTTGTTTAATTTTTTTTGTTCAAATGTACATGTACTTTATTTATTCGGTTTTTATTTTATAAATGTTTTTTTGCTTTTTTTTAATCATTTTATTTTTCTTACATTTCTTTTGTTTATATTTAATTTATCTATTCATATTAATATAAAACATAAATCTATGAAATGCACCAAGTTAAGAGAAAAAAAAAAAAAAAAAACTAAATTTACAATTTACAATTTAAGAAGCGCTATAGGATATACAAATTTCAACTATTTACTTTAAAACTGAAAAGACTATATATATTTTTTACTGTACACCGTACAACACATGCACACTTATTTGCTCTTCAAACTGTCCTCTTTAAGAGTCACAATTCTGTTAAGAACAGGCTTCTCGTCAGTCGAGTCCTTGTCCATACAGAAGTAACCAACACGAAGAGCTTGGAAACGGACAGACTCAGGGGACCATTTATCTTCATTACCTTCCAAAACCTCTTCTTCCTTCTTAAGATCCGAAGACTCAGCAGCTTTGTCTGCCTTCTTGGCGACTCTCCAAGGAGATCGTTTCTTGACTTCCCAGAAGCCGGTATCAATGATAGCATTCTTGAGAACAGTCTCAGAGTTAGGATTGATGTCGGCAAGGTATCCGTCAGGGTGGCCGGCTGGGTTATCAGACTTGAAAAGTTGGTCAAACAAACGGACCTCAGCAAGCTTAACTGGCGAGTTCTTAGTAGGAGCTTCAGCAATCCACTGAATGAAAGTCTTTGGCTTCTTATGGGGGACATCGTTTTCATAGTGAGCACGGATCTCAGTAACCAATCCAGTCTTTTCGTCCTTGGTGTAAGAAGTGACCTTAATGTTGAATGGCAATTTGAGCAAGCCGACGCTCTGGCCAGGAGCCAAACGGAAATAATCTTTTGAAGATTCTTCACGGAAATCTGAACGGTCAACGTAGATCTTGCGGGTAAATGGAACCTTGTGCTCGCCAAACTCTGGAGAGCCGGGCTTGAATGGAACACTCACTTCTTCCAAATAGTCTTCGGGCAAGTTTTCCAAGATGACAGTGACGGGGTCCAAGATCATCATCAAACGAGGAACAGAGTCTTCCAAGTATTTGCGCACTGAGGACTCGAAACGGACAACCTGAATGTTACTGTTGGAGGTGGTGACACCGAGCTGGGCAACAAAAGATAAAATGGCTCCAGGAGGGATACCACGTCTGCGGATAGCAACAAGGGTAAACAAACGAGGATCGTCCCAACCACGGACATAGTGTTCGTTGACGAGCTTGGCAATCTTACGCTTACTCATAACGGAACCAGTAATGTTCAAACGGCCGTATTCGCGCTGAGCAGGCTTGTAAACATCAACAGCATCACAGAGCCATTCGTAAGACTCTCTAGAAAGGTAAAACTCAGTGGTACACAGTGAGTGTGAAATGTTTTCGAAAGAATCGACCAAACAGTGAGTAAAGTCATAAGTGGGATAGATCTTCCACTTGTCACCAGTACGGTGGTGAGGAGCGTCAAGAACTCTGTAAGCAACAAGATCCCACATCTGAGGGTTGGGATTGGTAATGTCCTGCTTCATACGAAGAACGGCTTCACCTCTCTTGTACTTGCCATCACGCATGTCGCGGAACAATTCAAGGTTCTTTTCAATAGGGAAAGCGTGGTGCTCACAGTTCTTACGGGGACTACCAGCTTTACCGTCAACAATACCACGGCAAGCCTTCATCTCGTCAGGTGTGCAAAAACAGACATAAGCAAGACCCTTCTTGATAAGATGCTCAGCAAGCTGGTATAGTTGGTCAAAGTAGTCAGAAGAGTATGTGATCTTGTATGGTTCGAAACCGAGCCATCTAACAATTTCGAGAATTGAAGTGAAAAACTGTTCTTCTTCAGCTTCAGGGTTGGTATCATCATAACGAAGGTAGCACTTACCGTCGTAGAACTTGGCATAACCAAAGTTGACGGTAATGGCCTTACTGTGGCCAATATGAAGGTATCCATTAGGCTCAGGTGGGAATCGAGTGAAAACTTTGCCGCCAGTAACTGCGAGATGCTGCTTCATGTATTTGACATCAACCTGGGGATTCTCACCAGGCTTGTGAAGGGCTCCAAGGAAACCTTCCTTAAACATGTTGTGGCCAGGTTTGGAGCTATTTCCAATGTCGTCAGCAGCATTCTTGCTAGTATCAACAGCCTCCTTCTTAGGCTTCTCCTTCTTCTTAAGAGCATCACGCTCATCCTTGGGACCCAAAAGTGCCAAAACCTGCTTATCAATAGCTGGCTTGAACATGGCAGGGCTAGCCCACTTGAGAGAAGGGAGTTTCTTGACATTGACCAAAATGGATGGAACAGCCTTATATCTCTGTTCTTCAATGCTGGCCTTGTTATCAGCAATGTATTTGGCAACTTCATCAGCAACCTGGGCCTCAGTGACCTCAATTCCAACACCTGATTCCTTATCAAGACCTGCAGGAGTAGCAGCTGCACCTTCAGCAGAAACGTACTTCCAAGCGGCATCCAACTGGAGATTAGTCTTTAATCGGCCATCAGCAATGGCATCGGTAACAAGCTTGCGGTAAGGCTTAGCTTCAGGCTTGACATCTTTAGACAAGACAGCGAGTGAGTGTAAAAGAGTGCTGTTTACGGGCTCTTTAGTAGCTGGAACTTCATCTGCAATCTCGGCAAGGGCGATAGCGACCTTTTTGTTTTTGACAATTTCTTTGATTTTCTTGTCCTGAATGCCCAAATTGGCAAACTTCTCAGTCAGTTGTTCGTCAGTAAGACTGGTCATTGATGTTTGTTTTCTTATCAATGTTTATTGGTGAGTGTGTGTTTGTGTCAGTGGATTGTGTGTGTGTGTAAGTCTGATTAGGCTTATACACACTAATATGTGAAAAAGGAAGGTATCCAAGAAAAATTTTGATGACGAGTGGTTACCCGGCCTGAAAACTAATTATGCGCGGCTGTGCTTGATCTATGATGGGTAGTTTAAAAAAACCCATACATTGAACCAATATTGTCAAATATCACATCCATCACCAATTTTAAAGCAACAAGGTAGTTGAAGATTAAAGGTCAATTTTTAATTCAATTGGATTGTCAATATTTAAATCAAAAATGTTATAAGGAAAAGTCAAGAAATTTGCCACCTAATATAAACCTTTCTTCTTATACATCACAGACTAGGGAACAAAAAAAACCTAGTATCTTGGAAAACTTAACTAGCCAGGATGGATCAGGAATATTTGTCGGCGTTTAAAGAACTCAACTCTGTTCTGAAATCATCTACAGATATATCAAAGTGAGTTTTTCAAAAAAAATGCTTAAAGCTATTTAATAAACTGGTTAAATTAACTAATACGAATTTAGCATATCTGATGAATCTTGGAAATCTTTATCAGAGTTTCTATCTAAAACCATTAGCGAAAATGAATTTGAACTCAAGGTATTTTGAAATCTTTACCCTGAATATCATATTTTTCTTTTCAAAAATTAACACAATTATTTAGTGTGGAGATATGGCGGATGAGCTTATTGATGAAGCAGTCGCTGCCTTAACTACAACAAAAATTATAGATGCCAAAGTTTTTGAATATATTGCCAAATTGTCATGTTTCTATGGAACCAACGTTCGAGCGTTTCTTGTGCTTACAGTGAGTTTCTTTTCTATTTTTTTACTGTTTTACTACAGCAACTCTTTACTAATTCTTTTTAGACCTATGTTGAAAAAATTGATCATTTGAACGATACATCGGTTATTGTTTTGCTTCTTAACCGTATCATGAAAAATGATGATTATTCCTGGAAAATGACAAAACTTTGCTGTAGACTAGTTTCCAAGTTTACTGAATTCAGACGTGAAGCAGCTCGAATGATTGTAAACAAAAACAACCACAAGTTTAAAGATATACTTACCGGCGATTCTAACTTTTCTTTAAAATGTTATTTTGCTGAACTTGTCAAACTTTCGGTCCCAGATAGAGTCAAAACTGATGGGCCTTCTTTTTTGGCGCGTGCTTGGCCACAAGGTCCTGCTTATATTTGGGAGCAAATGCCTCCACCCCCGGCAGCATCAAAAGCTCATATTTCATACATATCTGAACTTTGCAAGCTGACAAAAAAAGAGTAAGTCGATTGTTGGCAAAAGAAAAGTTGCTCCAACACTAACATTTTTTAATTACTTTTTTAGACCTGATCCTGAATTCTTTTCACTCGAGAGTGTAGCTTTGTATGTCCCTACGACTAAGCACCGCTCCAAGAAAAAAGGCGGTTGTTTCCATATTTTTGATGATACTCTAGTTTTGTGGAGGCCAACAGAGAAGAATCCTCAACTATTTGAGCCTATTGAACTCTTCATTAGTGCTTTGATAAAAATCAACAAAAACGAGTACAAGCAGCAACAGCTTTCTTTTGTGGCTCCTATCAACAGAGTTGCGGCCGGAAGCTTAACTGAAGAATGGCAGTCTATTATTGTTATTATTGAGTTTGAAACTGAGGAGGCTGAAAGAGCCGCTTTGAAATGTATCATGGAAACGATTGATCATTTTGGATTTCGGCATCCTGAAACTTCTGGAATCTTTACAACTAAAATGTCAGTTTCTAGTGTTGTTTTGAATCTCAGTGTGGCCAAACCCAGTCAAATTCCTGAGTCAAGTCTAGATTCTTCTCAAGAATCAGAGATAAGTTCCAATTTTTCTCCACTTAAAAATAAGCAATCGAGCTTGAGTGACAATTCATTTCCTGCTATTGATTACACTAAAAATGCAAGACTTGTTCCTGAAGCCACTCCCGAAAAGCCAGAGCACATACTCAAGACCAATCATTCATCTGTTCCTCCAAAACAAGAGTCCATCAAAGCTCGAACCCCTGCTGCCAAGAAAATGGAATTCACTACTCCAAAATCCAATCCTGCAAAGTTTGGTGATGCTGATCCGCTTATTACTCCAATGGTTGCCATCAACGTGAGGAACATGAAGAAACTCAGAGAAAACGCGCCATTGACCTCGAGCAAAAGGCTGGATAGCAACGATGACGAGTTTTGGGAAATGCAACCGACCACTAAACAAAGCGAAAAGCCAGTCAAAAAACAACCCAAGAGTGCTATGAAGGATTCCAAAGACAAGCCCAAGGTTTCCAAAGATGTCAATTTTGCTAAGTCAAAATCAACTGCAGAAAAAAATGGAGAGAAAAAAGAACCAATCAAACCTTGGGCACCTACTAATTCTAAATCGTCAGCTAATGCAAAAACAAAGGCTGCCAAAGGTAAAGCAGACGCTGCTAAAAAGACACCAGTGAAAGTTGGTAAAAAGGTTGAAAATATTGTTGAGCCTAACGTTGATGGCCCTGCCAAAAGTTCAGATAGTTCTGGCAACGCTGAAAAAACGCCATTGAATAATTTACAAAAAGGCCATGAAAACAAGGATTCGCCTTTAATTGTTCCTTCAACCAACTCAAAGAAGAAGAGAATGAATGTCAAAGAAATGTCTGAACGTAAAAATAGTGTCAATAAGCGACCTTTGCCAGAAGATAAAGATTCACCACAAGTCGAAGGACCTGCTCAGAAAAAGCTGAGGAGCAGACTACCAATAGTCAAAACTAAAGTTGTTAAAGAAGAAATCGACAATGATGACGATTTGTATGAACCACCAAAATCTATCAAAACCAAACAATCTTCTGAACCAGCTAATATTATTGAGGTGGGAACCAAAAAAATGGAAGCTACAAAGAGAGGTGCTAAACTTGGCGGCAATGCTGAGAAGATGCAAAAGGTTGTTGAGAAAAATGTTGAACGCGAGAGTTCTGAACCAGTTATGACAAGAACTAAAGCCAGCTTGAGACTGAAGTTAATGGAAAAGAAGAAAGAGGCTGAGAAGATGAAGACTAATTCTTTGAAAAACTTGGAATTGAAAAAGCCAACCAAAGCAAGTACACCTACCTCAACTGGTTTCCATGATGCTGATACGAACACTCACTATGAAGATGATTCTCAAAACGAGATTAGTGCTATCGACAATCTTGATTTTAATGTTCTTGGTAGCGATGACGAGATTCCTGCTTCAGGGGCATTGCAACTTGATTTCTTGAAGCAGCTGACTCAATCCAAACGCCAAGAAATTAAAAGGGATGAGGATCAGGAGATGAGAGAGGTCGCTGATGTTGTTGGCAAAGAAAAAATTGTGGAGAATCTACAGGCTACAACTAAAACACCCAACTTTGTCAACGTTCGGGAACAAAAGAGAGAAGTTGGGCCAACCAAAGAGCCTGAAAGCAAATTGGCGCCTGAGCCATTGCAGAATGTTCAATTGCCAAAGAAGGAAACACAAATGTCAGAAAACCAGAAACTTATTGAGTTTATGAAAAAGGCATACCCAGATGCATACGCCGAGTATTCAAAAATTACCAGAACTCCTGTTTCGGAAAAGCCTATTGAAACGGCAACAGAGTCAAAGACCTCAAGCAAGCCCAAGTTATCTAGAAATCCTACTAAGGAGCATACCAAACCTGAAATTCCTCAAATCCTTCAGTCTCTTGCAACACCTATCAAATCGTTTAATCCATATGATAGTTTCGAGGCTAAAAGCAAAATATCTTCCAAGTTGGATAGCATTACTGCTCAGAATCTTTCGGCCAAAAGTGGTGACCTACTTCGCCTTGCCAAAAAGATTGTTTCTCAGGGTGACGGAAAAAGTTTTGATGGTATCGGAAAGCAAGTAAGTGATTCCAAACCAAATGTCAAAAGGTTTAAAGCTCATAATATTTCATCTCCATACTTGTCGGTGGCTGGTAATTTGAAAACTCTCCAAGAACCACAAGGTATCAACACTCATAAGAATATGAGCATTAGTCAGATGGCACAAATGAATTGGAAAGCTCAAAATTCTCGGCAGCCTGTTAACCAAGACTTCCTTAATGAAAGCAGTTTTATAGAAGTTGATCAATTTGGGGCATCTGAGAATGGTAAAAAAGAAGTTTCATTTAAGCAAGAGAATGAAACTTCAAATATTGAAAGTGAGGATCAGTCTAATGTGACAAACGAATCAGATGCCTCAGTCACATTGGTTAAAGATATGGATGGAGAAGAATCCCGACAAAATGGAAGCGTTGCTGAAGGATTTGATGAGATTCTTGCACAATTTCAAAATGATGGCGTTTCTATTCGAAGTGTTGCTAGCTCTTTTACGGCTTCTACACTTTGGGAAAGAACATTCAAGGACCGGTGTGACATGTTTCTTGAAAACACACAAAGCCAGGGAGATTTGCTGGAGGCCGCACTTATTTTGACAGTCAAGAAAGTCAACAAGGCTATCAGTCAGCACGCACGAGATGTTGTAAGGGATTATACAATGTATCGCAAATGGCTGAAGAGAGACGGGGATGAACTTGTTTCTAAAAAGAGAATGTATTTGAAAAGAAGGCACGAGGTGTGGAAAGAGTCAGAAAATGAGATTGAAGAAACGAAACAAAAAATTCGAGAGTTTGTGGTTGGGCTTCGATGATGTTGTTTCATTTTACAAAGAAAAGGTGTTTGTTTGCGTGTTGATGATGATTCACCAATTCTTTTTCTGACTTGAGTTTGCTTTTTAATATTCGACATCACCTAGAAGAATGAGTTGCTTTTGTTCTTTGTATATATGAAGTTATGTAGTTTTGTATATAATTTCAATTTTATTTATTTAACCCATATCTTTTTTCTTTTGAAATTTCAAGTTTTAGCTCAAACCTTTTATATAACTAGCCTTTAAACTGTATTTTTGTTGAACTTTTCTTTTCGAATCCTCTCGCACATGTTGAATCAATAGAAAATCAAAAAAATCAAAACTACCTAGTTAGTGCAACATGAATAAAAAGTGGGTTTATAGCTAGACAGGGTAATTGATACAGGTAGACGAACGGCTGTGCAATCAGCAATCATCAATCTTTAAATACACAAAAAAAACCAAAAAAGGAACAACTGTGATGTGAGTGTATAAATAGTGGCTTTTCTGGTAATGACTGGTTTGTATTTTGCATTAGCCTGTTCAAAAAGAACACGACAGATTTTAAGCTTTGATACTTCTGTTTACTTTTCATACAGTCGTTATTTCTTTTTCATTGGCGTTTTCTGTTTGTTTGTTTTTTCATTCTTTTTGTTTCCCACTTGTGTTTAAAAAGTGTATGCAACGTAAGTTTGTGACACAGAAAAAAAGCGGGTGAAAAACAAGTGAGACATTTGAAAAAACATTGTTTTGTTGGAATTTTGGTTAAAGAAAAAATAATAAAATAAACTCTCGCTTGAGCATGTAGATCAAAGTTTGTTTGTTTATTTTTACTCTATTTATTTATTTATTTTTATTTTGAGTTCTTTTTTTTTTTTCCAAGATTTTGATTGTTTTTTTTAGTTTTTTTTTTATTGTTTTGACTTTGATTTTATTTGATACCAGAGATTCATACACATATATACCGAAACGATGGGTTTGAGCCAGGTGTTTAGTCAATTGTCTCGACCTTTTAATACCACCAAAAGCTATAACAATGGTAGCAGCAACAGCAACAACAACAATGAAGATGGCAATGGTTTGGCAAGTGAGCTGGGGTTTGGCCGTATATCAAGTCCTGACACCTCCAAAAACGTCAAAAATGTCAAAATTTTTAACAACCCAAATAATGAATATGGATTCCAGCATCACCAAAATATAGCAATCAATTCTAGTCGTGTTCATAAAAACGTTCCACGTCAGGGATTCTCTTATCCAGTTGCTGTCTCATTAGATCAACATCACCATCATCAACATTTTGACAATCTGAGTAACCATCACCAAAACAATTCTTTGTCATCTTTTCTGGGAAACAATATGGGGTTAAAAGGTTTGAGCAATAGCTCAGTTGGCCGATCTATAGGTAACATTTTCAATTCAGTCAGCAATGGAAATAGTAACAACAGTAGTAGATCTGGAAGCGTAAATCATAACAGAATTGGCCAATCTAACTCCAACATATCCGATCCACGACAATTTCAAGGGTTTCCTTTTGACGATTCAAGCCCTGTTCCCATGCGTATTGGTAGAGCACGGCCCCATATGAGCAGACGCAGCAGTTATTACAACAGAATCAGAAACAGTCACAATACTAATACTAATAGATATGGAAGACTAGGGATTTCTAGTGACTTTTTGGAAATTACTCCTACTTCTGGGAGCAGCGATAGCGACAAGTTTGATGTGATGACAAGCAGTGACGCCAATTCTCAAATCCAAGTCGAAGATTTGTTGCCTGAAGTCCAATACTTGTACCCAAGAACTAGCAACTATAACAATGCAGATCCTCGAAGCAATTCTTTTTCAGGGGATAGAAAGGTCACAACATACTCTCATAGTGATTTGGGAATGCTTACTAGCAAAAATATTACTACTTCTGATCAGCAAATTGACAAAGTTGAGACACCCATATATGAAAAATACCAAAACTATACATATCAGCCTGAAATAGCTTGGATTAGATCGAAGAAAGGTGGTGAAATGGACTATCAAAACAAATTTAACACAAATTCGAGTAATGATGATGGAGGCAAGATAGTAACGCCGATTGGCTATTCTATTAATGAAGGCGATGATGTTTCTTCTGTTCCATTGTCTTCGCACTCAAATGATCCATCTCAAAACCCGAATATTTCAGATTTACAGCAAGAAGAAGAGGAAGATGACATGTTAACAAAGCTTGACCCAAGGGTTCCGAAAACAGCATTAGTTTTTCCTGAAAATCACAATAGCACTAGTACTGCTACCGCAATTGATACTCCAGCTTTACCCACAGCTCAAGCATCAACTTTAGATCCATCTGCTAGCACAATACCTAGCAGTGCCAATATCCAAAAGCTTCACAATAATAATTATCAGAGAACTACTTTCCAAACTGAAATACCAGTGGACCCAGGAGTCAGTTTTAGCGCTGGTAAAAACTACATATATAGTCCTCAAACTAACTCAAGCATTTCTAGAAAGCCATTCCCAACCCCAGTATATCCTCAAATGCCTTCATCTACGCGCTCATCACCTTTGACGCTTCCTCCATTACCTCCTCCGCCATTAAATTCTATGAGTGCTCTGCCCAGTTTAACAACTCTTCAAAGCTTGTCTCAGCAAATACTCACAAGCAGCAACAGCAACCATTCACCAGAAATGTTGGCTTCAAGACAGTATATTAATGTTCATTATCCGATTTCTTCTTCGCTTTCGTCGCCTATTGCTTCAATCTCAGATGAATCTGCAACAAACTCGTACTCTAGTCTTGTTGTTGATGTCAATCCATTTAGGACTAGTTCGCCTGAAGAAAGTGTTTTGTCAAGTTCAGGACAACAACAGCAGAAGAACTATGAAACTGTTACTTTGCCTGATTCTGTTTCGAAAATGGATGATCAAAAGTCAGAGTCACATTATTCAACAAGGGCTTTAGAATCAAACCATCTTCCGAACACTATTGTGGCAAATGGCAATTTAGAGTCAGTATCAGCATCAATGTCTCAAGAAGCAGTGGTAAGAAGCCCGGCTGAATCAAGATCGCAAAAATACCCAGAGTTGTTGCCTTTTGCATCTACGCCAAAACAAGATGCAGAAGAAACAAAGCCTGCAGCCATCAATGTTAAGAATCCTGAAAAATTGTTGAATTCAAATGCTTCTGAAAACAAGGTTAAGGTCATCAATGATATCAATAACAAGGCATTAAAGGTAGCCCCGCGGGCTAAAATTCCCGAAATCGATGAAGAGCCTGTTACATCTTTTCATCAAAACACCAAACCTGATACACCTGGATTAGAGTCTCAATCAAAACAAGAAAAGTCCAGTGTTGATCAAGGCCCTAGTATTCATTTACAACCTGCCTCTCCAATTGAGTTTCATAACAAAGCAGAATTACCGAAAAAAGTTAAAACAAAAGAAGGTTCAACACATGCACAAGATAAAGGAAAAAGAGTGGTGCCGAACAACCCACTATTAGCATCACCTTCATCGCCATCGCCATTACCTTCGTGTATACCGAAACACAAAAAACAAGGCTCACTTTTTTCAAACTTTCATTTTCTATCATCATCCTCAGCTTCAGCATCTACAACACAGCCTCCTATTCACCATCTCCAATCAGCACTTTCAAACCTTCGACCTGCTCTGTCTTTACAATCAGTTGTATCCCAAGAGTCTCCCAAAACGTTATCCAGATCTTCGTCCGCAACACTTGCTATGATTATGCCGTACTCAAACAGCGTCCATTCATCGTTTTTGAGGCGAAAAACTAGTTTGATTCTTCCGCCGCCTAGCTCTAAAGTTGGAGTTGTTCGAAGAAAAACACATAAAGATAAAACTATAAAGTCTGGCGATGATGGTGGTAAAGATGGGTCGACAGAAACGGCGGAATCGAGAAATCAAAGAGTTAAGAGATCCAAATCTTATGCAGGGTTTATAAGGTCTGAGAAAGATAAAGCTAAAGGTGGTGAAAATGATGAAAGAGGGCCTGCTACTACTAATGGGTTACTGGAACCTGTGAAAACTCCATCAAGTCATCCGCTTATCAATGGTGCTACAACGTTTACACCAGGTTCTGCGTATCAAAGCCTGGACCCAAGTAGTGAACAAAGCGTTTACACTACACCGGAACACAATATCTTACCATCGGGTGTTCCAGGTGAGACACCAAGTAGTACATTAGGTGGTTTATCGGGAAACGCAATAGGAGGCGTAGCAGGAGGTACACCAGGTGGCTTACATAGATCGTCGAACCGGATTTTGTTGGAAGCTACAGCTAGATCATATCAACAATTATTTCGCAAAACTTCTGAACGCGAAATGAGATAGCCAAAAGCTAAGGCAACGGCTCTGGGAAATCCAAATCCAAATATGAAACCGTTGGCTTCAGCAAACCCAAAAACAATGGTGACTTGGCTGCAGTGTGGCTGATAATAGTTGGATGCCTTTAAATTTGCAAAGAAATAACATTTCTGAGTGTAGTTGCTTTTTTTTTTTTTTTTTTTTTTTTTTTTTTTTTTTTTTTTTTTTTTTTTTTTTTTTTTTTTTTTTTTTTTTTTTTTGTCTTTTGTTTATTCATTGTGCTAGTTTGTTCACCTTTTTTATGTTTTCCAAAAATTGTGTATATGTAGAGGGAATAATGAAATGTAAATAGTTAATTTTGCTACATTTGATGTTAAACGAATCAATTTTTTTGATAAAAAATATTGCAAAAAAAAGTATGTAGTATGATGAAATCTTTAGATACCGCTAGTTGGGAAAGAACTTGGTATTGAGAATCAGTATGTGTGTGTGGTAGAGGGGTATTAAACACCTAAGATTATAGGTTTTTATAGGGGTATTAAGCACTTGAGATCATAGACCTGTTTTTTGGAAGGAATCAACAGTGATCAGACAGTCGATCTTGAACAAAAGGCCAAGTTTTTTGAGGTAAATATCTGTTAAAAAAAATTAACCTGTTTTTTTATTATCATTCTATAATTGCAAACCTATAAATTAGACTCTGCAGTTTGAAATATTAAATACAAGAATATCCTCAGCACCAGTTTTAGACAATTGGTCCATAACGGTAGCGATTTCAGATTTAGGAACCATTGAGCTGACAGCGACCCAGTTTTCTTCTTCAAGCTGGGTGATGGTAGGAGCGCGTCTGCCTGGGGTAATTTTCAAGAGCTCATTGAGGTGAGATCTAGGGGCATTGTAGTTACACAATACATAACGAGAAGCGGCCAAAACACCTTCGATACGTGACTTGATTGTGTTGCAAATCTCAAGATCGGCATCCGAAACGGAGTTGGACTGGATGAGCCAGGCGCTGGTAGAAAGAACGGTGCTGATGGGCTTGAGGCCAGCAGCTCTCATAGTTTCACCACTTTCGACGAGATCGACAATAGCGTCTGCAACGCCCAAAGCGACAGCAGCTTCGACAGAGCCTCCGACATACTTGAGGGTGGTCTTGATGGGTGAAGCAGAGGGTATTTTAGATTCGACAACTGGCTTGATAGCAGGAGAAGCTTGTCTACTGCTAGAACCAGTGCTAGGAGCCTGGCTTTGGAATGGAGGCTCACGGTCGTTTTCAAGAGCTTCAAAGTACTGACGGGTAAGGGTAGTGAAAGAAGTGACAATAGACTTGCCAATCAACTGTTTGGGATCGGTGTAGTTGCTTTTTTCAGGAACTTGGACCTGAAGCTTACATTTTCCGAAATCAAGATCAAGAAGCATCTTGCAGTCCAAACCAGCTTCCTGAACCTGATCAAAACCAGTGATTCCGAGTGCACAACGACCTTCAGCAACAAAACGTGGAATGTCTGCAGCAGGCAAGAAAACAAGTGCGACTGGCATGTTGGTAGAAAGTGCAATATCAAGACGGTGAGAACGGTGGAACTTGATGTCAGCACCATTGAGAAGTTTGATGGTTTGGTCATTAAGACGGCCCTCTAAAAAACGATTAGGTTAGGTTAAAATGATCGTTGTGAAACTTTGATAAAACTGTAAACATTACCGCGATAACGATATTAAATATGGCAATCGAGACGTTTGTGACAGATTATTATCATAATAGTCTTCGAAATACCAGTGATAACGGCAATACACTTATACAGTAGTAAGGAACAATACAAAAGGGCACATACTCTTCGGAATGGCAAACAAGAGTCTATCAGTGAGATGATTAACTAAATCCATTGTTCCTGAATATAAATATGTGTTGAAGTTGAAAGATAGTAAATATCAATAATTAGGTATGAAAATTAAGAAAAAGTGAAAATTCACCAACAACAAGAAAGAAAAAACGGGAAATTCGAATATTTATATTTGTTTATATGTGTGACTAGATGTATTCGAGATGTTCCACGATAACCCTTGCGTATAAAAACGTGTTGACTTTTTAGGCGCGGCTGGATAAAGAGTCATTGACGCAATGGCTAGCTTGGATCTACGATTGGTTGCGGTTTCAGGTAACGTTTAGAGGGATAAGGAGGCCTTGATTCAATGAGTGTATGCTTAGAATATATATATAAAAACTTGTATTTAAAGAATTGAGTGAGTTCGAGATACTCAAGTATCCAGCTTTATTGGAGGTTTGGTGCAGATTTAGAGCTTGAAGAACTTGAAGAACTTGGAGGGAAAATTGACTAGTCGGAGATCCCAAGGATATTCCGGTCACATGAACTGAATGTGATATTTGGATTGCGAAAATTAAATCTGTACAAGTTTGTGACAGGTGTGGTAATATTTCACCAATTGTAACTGTGCCGTGACTGCTTTTTCTTTTTTGAGCCCACAAATGAATTTTGCTGGATTTGGTATTCCAACACATAGAGCGCTGACAATACACAGACTTTGACTATCACTGTTTAATGATTTTAATAAATTTTAAAGTAAAGTGTAAGCATCCTCAAGCTTAATCATTATAAAAATACTGATGATACTAAGCTTTTGTTTATCAATCATTTTAAAGTGCATTTGATTGTCTTCAAGAACCTCTTCAGAAAAGCTGCAATGTGAAAGAGAGCAAAAAGCTTAGTGCTCCATGTGTGTATATATAACCCTTACCCACAATTTCTCAGCACTCTTGAAATTTTTTTTTCTCATCCAGTTCATAAAACTTTTTTTCACGTCTCTCCAACTACCCGCCCCTTTTAGAGGAAATTTTTGATTACGCACAAACACACTTCCGCTTTGTGATTTCAATTTTTTGTTAAATATTACATTTAATACATACTTCAAAAATGGTATGTACTTGGATTATTTGAATATACGGAAAGGGATAAAAAGAGATGGAGATGATAGATAAATGAATCATTGTTCGAAACATGTGTGTGTTGACAGTTGAGCAGAGAGAGTTTTTGAAGGTTTTGAGATGGAGTTGTGAATAGAATTGAAAGACGACAATACGACTCGGATGTAAGACGAAAAGGTCTATGAAAAAATTAACTATTCATTAAAATGCGACAATAACGAACAGCTACATTATATACGACAGTTTGAATATTTAGAGAATGGATAATTCCCAGATTTTTGATTGATACTACCCAGCCTTTGAATTTTTCAGCTTAAATTTTATATCCTCGACATGACCTATCCTCACAACTATATTTCATTATCTTCTTATTTCCCCCAGCCATGCTTTCAGGCACACTTGAATTTGAACTATATCCCTTTCTAATACAGTCACTATGTTATTGATCAATAACTAACCGCTCATATTTCAATTTTACTTCCATATTTAGGATTCTAAGACTCCCGTTAAGTTGGCTAAGGTCGTTAAGGTTCTCGGCCGCACTGGTTCCCGTGGTGGTGTTACCCAGGTCCGTGTCGAATTTCTCGATGACCACACCCGTTCCATTGTCCGCAACGTCAAGGGTCCCGTCCGTGAAGACGACATTCTCTGTCTCATGGAATCCGAGCGTGAAGCCCGCAGACTCCGATAAACGCTTTTGCAAATCACTTTTGTCTTCTCTTCTCTCTCATCTTTCCCCCTTTTCATTTCCCGCCCAAACCTCTCTATCTTTAATGTATTGATTTTTACATGAATAGTGTTTTTTAAAGTGTTTTTATATTTTCAAAAGGTGTTGACGTGTGTGTTTTATTATGTGTTAATGTGATATGTGTGTTTTTTAAAAAAAGAATAAGATTAATTCTGCTTATCTCTACATTTCATTCAATTGTGATTCAAACGTAAGACACCAATCGTAATCAGCATGTGCTTATACATGGATTTTGACTGTTGCTAAAAACAGTTGAGACGATGTATATATTGATCAACTTTTTGTATGTTTGATTGTAATCTTTTTGTGTTTGGTCTGAATAATTCTTTATCGCTCGTATATTTACAGTACAATACCATATACAACAATTGTAAACGAAAAAACTCTAAACTTTTTTGGGAACCAAACAACAAACTCAAACCTTTTTTTTTTTTTTTTTTTTATCCCTGTCTTCTTCTGTCTCTTTTAACTTTTGATTGTTTACAACAGTTTATTAATGTTTTTAAAAAAAATGATTTCAAATGTTAATTGTTTAAATTGTTGGATGAACTACTTTAACAATTCATTAAAACTAGTTCAAAAGAACTAATCACCGTTATCTATTCCAAGCTTACGCTTTCATGTCCACCATTTCCTTTTCTTTTACTACCTCTTGATCATTCTCCTTCACCATCTCTTGATCATTTTCATCTACCACTTCTTTCCCTTTTCCTCCTTCTTGTTCTTCATTGTTTTCCTTCCCTTCATTTTCCTTTTTCCAAAAGCCGACCAACAAATCCGCATACCTCTGCATCTCTTCCAACGGTATCATCAGCTCAAACCCAGTCAGCACCAAAAACTGCAACTCCAAATGATTCAGTTCTTCGACAGGTAAGCCACCAACTTTGGCGTAGCGCGTGTTTTTGTAAAAAATGTCAGAAAAGAATTTGGAAGCGACAGTGACGCCTGTAATGATTAGTCGGTGAATGTTGTAACTGTCCATTACGAAAAGTTGTTTCCTGGCGAGCTCAGTGGAAGAAGGCAAAGTGTCAGACGTTGAAGTAGCGTCGGATGTTGAAGTGGTGTCAGGTGTGGTTTCAGGCGTTGAAGCAGTATCAAAATTGGTATTATTTGAACTTTCATCATCACCCTTATTTTCACCTAAACCTTCTTCTTTTTTCTTATTCAATTCGCCTGAATTCGCGCGTTGCGCAATTCGATCAAAGTACACCAAAAGCGAAATAAACACTTCATTGGTAGCAGGGCAGTACTTTAAGATACGATGCAAATAAGCTTCTAAAGCAATTGCTGGAACGTTACGGCCATGAAAAGCGAGCACGTTGGCTGTGAACTTGCTGTTGATAATATCGCCATACGATGATTTACTCTTATCATTTTCATCTTTGTTTTCGTGTTTGCTGTTTTCAGTTTTGTTGGAAGATGAAGAAGACTTTGATAGGGATTTGTTGTGTGCAAATGCAGTTTGGTAATGGGTAGGATGTAACGCATCATTGGCATCAACAATTTTTTGCAACAAAGCTGTCAACATGACAATCACTTCAGAAGAATTATGATTGGCGATATCCAAATGTTCAAACAGCTTTTTCTCAGTTTGATTTTGTTCTTGTTTTGCATCCTGTTCATTATTATTCTCAATTTCTTGTTCCTGTTCTTTTTCCTTTTCCGATTCATGTTGAAGTTCTTCATTTGATGGCTTTGGTACTGAAGAAGAAGAAGAAAAAGGCCGGTTAGTAGCAGTACTGTTTGTATGACTATCATCTTCTTCAGTGACACTACTATTGACATGGTCTTTTTCTTTTTCTGGAATATGAGCATTGTGGCGAGGTGTCACGCTACCCATATCAACATCACCATCACCTTCCTCATATGGTTCATCCTGCTCAATGTTCTCATCTCGTTCGATTTTCTCGTTTTGTTCTTTTGATTCATTTTTAAACAACTCTTGAGATTCATCTACATCCATACTTTCATTCTCTTTTGGCGTAAACCCACCCACAGTAGTAGTCGTAGTAGTACTACCACTTTCATTTTTCTCAAACTTTTCATTCTTCTTCTCTTCCGCTTTTTCTTCTTTTTCAACCATCCTTGAATCAAAACTTTTTGCAGTTGAAAAAGAGTTTTGCGATAGTGGAGTAGAAGTACCTGAGGCTTCTGAATTAAGAGATGTCCCCGAAGTTCCTGATGCTATAGCCATTGTCACGTTTGTGGTTGTGGATGCCGGGTTAGGCATAAAAGACTGTAATGGGTTCTGGAACCCTCCAACTAAAGAGGAAGTTGGAGTCGAAGAAGTTGATGTTACTGTTGATGTTATTGCTGATTTTGATAACATTAAATTTTTCGATGTTTGAGCAGTAGAAAAAGTAGGAGGTAGTTGTTGCATTCCAAGACGGTGAAGAGATGATGATGATGATAATCTACGAGCATTATGGAACCTACTGGACGATCCATATGACGACGATGATGGGTTAAACGAAGTAGAAGGTGTGAAGGAGGACGACGAAGGCGTAAATGGAGAAGATGAATTTGAAGAAGAAAACGGCATTGAAGCAGAAGAAGTAGCAGAAGAAGGAGGCTGGTCAGTTAAAGAGGATGAAAATGAGAAATAGTTGGAGGTGTTGAATGGGGAAGTTCCAAAAGCTCCGGCTCCTGTGGAGGTTCTTGGAGACTGTTTGCGAATAGAACCAGACAATCCACGGGTATTTTGATGATGGTGGTGATGGTTAATATGGTGATGATGAGAGTGAGAATGACTGTATGGAAACGATGAAGACATTGGGTTAGAAGAGGAAAAGGAGTTGGAAGAAGGGAATCGAGATGATGAAGATGAGGTTGATGATTCAAAAGAGGGTCGACGGTGGTGATTGATATTACTATGAGTTGATCCATTATTGATAGCATTACTATTACCATTACTAATATCATCATCAAATGAGGATGATGCCAAACAGTTGTTAGAAGTTGAAGTAGTTGCAGCAGCAGCAGCCAATTTCGAAGTAAGCAACGAAGTTCGTATAGTAGGCTGTTGTTTATTTTGAGCACTTTGATTCTGATATTGTTGCTGTTGTTGTTGATGGTAAGTTTGCTTTATTGGAGATCCAGTTGACATGGCTTCAACCCCAGATGGACCAGAAATAGAAGGAACCCTATGATTGTTCGGATCAGGAGGATTGCTTCGTGGAGAATGGATCTGTGGAGAATTTTGAAGTGAAGACACTGATTCTGCAGACCATGAAGGGCGATGCGAATTATTATTCTGATCTAGTTGACTCTGTGGTTGACTTTGGTGGTGTTGATCATTTTCATTTTCACGTTCATGATGATGATTTTGGTAGTCAGATGTGACATTACTGCTATTCCCAAGCATTGAACTCATTTGGGGTGTAGTACGAGGATTAAATCCAGAAAATGTTGGCTGGAAACTTGTACCAGGTGCTACACTTTTATCAGACGCAGGAACTGAAGACATTGAAGAATCTGAATAGTATGAATATAAACTGAAGATGTGTAAAGTTGGTGGTTGGTTTGTTAATTGGTGAATGTGAACGGGGCTATGGCTTTTGGTATGTATTTGGAATATATACTGAAGCTGGAAAGTAAAATGAAGAATGGGGAAAGAGAGAGGTGGGGGGAAAAAAAAAGAGTGTTCTAAAAAGCTGATCCTGCAACTGGTTTTTATTAAGTAAAGGACTTAGATATACTGTATAAATTTTTACAACTAGCAAATCAAAATGGAAAGGTAAAGAAGTTCAAAAGATTTCATGTGTATTTACTATAATATATATATATATATATAATATAGCTAGATATGAATATGTGAGCAAATGACTGTTTCTGATCTAGATATCAAAAACAAAAAGTATGTGTGTATGTGCCGCCTTTTTAGTAGCAGAAGAGCAAGAGGGGCCGTCAAAAATACAAAAATAAAAATACTACAGAAAACGACATAAAAAAAGCACAATCCTACAACGATTATTGGTCACAAATATGTATCACATCTCACTTAAAGCTGTATCACCATTCAAAATATCTTGCATTGATAACAAAAATGCATAGAAACACAAAATTGTATGCTTGTGATACACTGGTTATTCACATATCTAGCACTTGTTATACACGTACACGGCTGTGTTTTGATGTGTACTGATAGGTATAAAAGATTGGTAGGTTAAGGTGTAAAAAGAGACACAGATGAGATACACACATCAAAGTTTTGGATATTATTGGTACAAATTTTAGACGCGCACATCCTCTTCTTCCCTCCCGCCCCGGACATTTTCGGATTAGGCTTGTACCAAAATATGTCCGTGCGTAGGAAAGTCTCGCGACTACGAAACTCGGACTAGATCAGAGTATTTAATTGGCTAATCGGGTTGTTTGGCTTCTGGCACAAAAAAAGGGGTTACTGGGATTATGATACATTCATGGTACATTGGGTAGCTATCTTCTTTGTAAAACCACTTGTGTATTCTTGATCCATTTTGTTTAGACTGAACTGTTTAAAATGAACACAAAAGTTACAGTCAGCAGTTCATATAGACTGATTTCTGTAATACTAGTTTTCGCGAAAATCACGGACATTTTATAAACTGTCAAATTCAAAAACTATCCTAGTTTATGATAACTTGATCTTCGCAAACGCTCGATTCAATTCAATTTATTCAAGGGTTAAAGAACTATATAACATAGGCGTTGTAGCCATATCATCTTATATAGCTTCAACAATTTGTAGATTTTCAAAACGACAATTCTTAGCTTGTGTCTAGTCAGCCCGAACATGAGCCCTAGTGCTAGCTTATGAGGGACAGGGAAACCATTATGGGACAAAAACCTTCAGGACCCATTCCTTTGCAAACGCTACCTTAATTTTATTTAACTGGATTGTTATATTTAAACGTTATCTTAGACTTCTAGAGAAATTAATAGGTTATTTATTTATCTTTCATAAAAACGTCGGTATTGTGGGTTACATACATACATGATTTTTTTTGCAAATCGGAAATTGAACTTGAAAATCAATGGTGTATAGAGACACTGAAGACAGATAGATGAAGCAGTTTTGGAATTCGCGGAAAAACTACAGAGTTGAAATTTAGTGGCAAAAACTAGGTTGGATAAGCTATAATACGTTAAGACCGAACTTTTTGTCAAAAATGGCCGGATCTAAAGATTTCATTCATTTGAAGCGAAGTATTACTGACTATGAACAAATACGGGTTTAAAGAAACATCACTTCATTTCACTTTGAATTGATACTAGTCTAACTTAAGCACGTCGACTTCAAGAATGATGAACTAGTATTTGCTTACTGGTCTGACTACATCAATATTCGAAGGAAAATTTCAATTAATACATGGCTCAATATTAAAACCAGTTCGCTTCTTTATTCTTCAAAAACAAACAATATCAATCACTCTAAACGCAAAATCAAAGTGAAGGCCATAGTGAAAAATAAAAACAAAAAACCAAGATAAGCTCATTAGGGTTTGGCCCTACTTGCACATTGTTAACAGTCTTGTCACATGATAATTTTGTATTAGGGTAACCAACTATAATCGCTGCACACATTTAAACTATGTGTGTGAATGTGTGTACATGATTTTCGCACTCCCTTCTACGTGTAGAGCGAGCTTCTGTACACACATATTGCTAATTTCTTCGCTACATATGGATCCACATATAGTTATATATGTTACACACTTGTATGTGTTACAGAATATATTTTGTCACAAAAGTAAAAAATTTTCAAAGCTGTCTGACATGAAAGTCGAAAAGTGGTAGACAACATTTAAATGCACATAGTGTAGAGAAATGTGTGTGCGCTAATGTATCTAATGTATACGAATATTCAATGTGTGAAAGAGAGTTTTTATGTGTGTAGTGTATAGTGTGTAGAACATATAGTAGTAGTAGTAGTAGACGCTACAATCTGTGTACAAGCCCTACGTGACTGAAACCTACAATTTTTTTTTCCTTTTTTTTTTTTTGATAAAAACGTTTGCCCGCTAGAGAACTATCGCCAGCGCACCGCCGACAGAAACTTCATCACACAAGAAAAGCTCAACAATGGTTCAAAGACTCACTTACAGACGTGCTAACCCTTGTATGTACTTTTTGGTTAGAAATAGAAAAAAGATTTTTAACGAGGTCAATAATGTCGAGATTTATCAATAAATGCAATATTTGATGTGTGTATTTACATGTAACAAGAATTAGTAAACAACTATGACTTGCAGGGTATACATATCCAAAAACAGTTTGAAAGAATGAAAGATTAAAAGGCTTTTGGTATGGAGAATGGATGCTGGTGGTGATACCTGAATGTCAATAGTTAATCATCAGTAACACTTAGTAGATACTTCATATCAGTCGATACCTTTGATCTCTTTCAACTCTTTTGAATATATCCTGTTTCTTGACATTGCTATTGTGAATCAGCTATCATGATACTATTGTTAGATTATCATTATGACTGTTGCTCTTGCCTACCTTCAAACTTCAAGACTTAATCTAACATGAATCGTCATTGTTATTTTCATATCTATAGACAACACTAGATCTAACAAGGTCAAGATTGTTAAGACCCCTGGTGGAAAGCTCCGTTACCTTCACCTCAAGAAGGCCGGTACCAGACCCAAGTGCGGTGAGTGCGCTATTGCCCTCCCTGGTGTCTCTGCCCTCCGTCCCCGTCAGTACTCCACTGCCACCAAGACCCAGAAGACCGTCAACCGTGCTTACGGTGGTTCTCTCTGCGGCAACTGCGTCAAGGAGAAGATTGTCCGTGCTTTCCTTGTTGAGGAACAGAAGATTGTCAAGAAGGTTCTCCAGCAGAAGGAGGCTTCTGAAAAGTCAAAGTCTAAGAAGTCTAAGAAATAAACTGGTTGTTCTTACTCTTCGGGTTTGATTGATTAATTCTTTTTGCTCTTTTTGATGTTATGATTTCTTTTTCTAATGATTTTAAAAAAAAATATTCTTGTTCCAACCATCTAATCCTTTTTTTCTGCTTTGAAATGAGAGACAAGGCTTTTGTGTGTATTTTTATTCCATCATTCTTTTAAAATAATACCAGTGAAAAAACAACAACTAGTTTTTTGATGAGTGTCTGTTGTTGACAAATAAAAGGGGAATGATTGATGGCATTTTATTAAACAAAAAGTAGATTCATAATAAAATCACTCTTAATGACCAAAATATTCTTGATCTGGTAGCCTGATTGATTCATGGGTAATAAATTGTAAATTTCAAAGAACCAGGCATAAAATGTTAATGTACTTAATCATACTCAATCACATGATACTAATATTGTACGTCACGTGTATAATCATGAGAGCTCTTTGAATTTTTCCTCAAAGCTCGTGAGACTTGGTTTGAGTGGAATTGACTAGAAAACATGTGTCTCGTATTAGTGCAACACTTAATACTCAAATTGGTACGATAACAGGTGATCTTTCAAAAGCATTATTACCTGTTTTTCTCCATACCCATGTGTCAATTGAGTATTTCAATATGCGAGAATTTAAAATGCTGCAGAGGGTGGATTTATATATGCCAATCTTGAACCAGTGAAAGCCCCACCAGGCACAAAAACTGCCCACATTGATATACACTTATTTACACATCATCGTTGGGCTTTTCGATTGCTGAGAGCTCAGCAGTTGTTTTTTTTTTTTTTTTTTTTTTTGAAGCTTAAGACTGTTTCTTTTGGTCAGGTCAAGAGTTTAAAATTAGTGCTTGAAAGTGGAGTAAGATTGTGTTGATTAAGTAAATTCGCTCAAAGTTTAATGGACAAAGGAATTGAACAGACAATTAGATTGAAACTTCAATGAAAGCTGATGGATTGACGTATGAACAAGTCAATCGAATTGCAAGTAAAATGAACCAACATCGGTTGAGTAACTCAATTGAGCTTGTTTATTAAATAAACCAACTGGTTATGTCTATTAATTTAGTAAAATCCGTATTAAAACGTCGAGCGATTGAATCGGTGTGACGCACGGCTGGAGCAGAAGTTGCCAGAACCAGCCAGATTTTTGGTTAAAGTCTCATGAGCAAATATAAAGCTAGACCTAATTCCTCTTGAAACCTTTTTTTTTTTATTCTTCATCCTTTACTTTAAACAATAAATACAACATTAATACTAATTTAGATATTAAAAAACAATACTAAATTAACTTATATCTAATAATAATCTCATTATAATACACAATGGAACAATCCCAACAATTTACTGATAATGTCTCTCGTCTCTTTCAAAGAGCTACAGAGCTGGCAGTTGAACATTCCAACAGTGAACTTCAACCCATCCATTTCCTCGCAGCCATGCTCGAATCCGATAACGACTCTGTTCCTCCATATCTCCAAACCGTCTTAGAAAAAGCCCGCTACGAGTGGAGGCCTTTTGTTCAAGCCGTCAACAAACATTTGGTCCGCCTTCCTTCACAAACTCCTGCTCCTACTGAACCAAGCATGTCTCCTGCTGCTAGAAAGTTTTTGAAAAACGCAATGGATATTCAAAAGAGCCAAAAAGACTCGTTCCTTGGTTTGGACCACGTTCTTTTGGCTTTGCTTGAAGATTCAAGCGTTCAGTCTATTCTCAAGGAGCTTCAGATCCAGCCAAAGGTTCTCAAGACACAAGTTGTTGCTATTAGAGGTAACAAACGGATAGACTCTCGAACCGCCGACACTTCGGAAGAGTTTGAGTTTCTCAAAAAGTACGCTCAAGATTTGACTACTGCTGCTCGTGAAGGTAAGATTGATCCAGTTATTGGCCGTGATGAAGAAATTCGTCGTTGTATTCACGTTCTTGCCAGAAGAACAAAGTCAAACCCTGTCTTGATTGGTGATCCTGGTGTTGGTAAGACCTCAATTGTTGAGGGTGTTGCTCAAAGAATCATTGATGGTGATGTCCCTAACATTCTTGCCAATTGTCGACTCTTTTCTCTTGATCTTGGCGCACTCAAAGCAGGTGCCAAGTACCAGGGTGAATTTGAGGAGCGCATCAAAGGTGTCTTGAAAGAAATCGAAGAGTCTAAAGAAATGATCATCCTATTTATTGATGAAATCCATATGCTTATGGGTGACGGTAAGAGTGACGCCGCCAACTTGCTCAAGCCAATGCTTGCTCGTGGCACTCTTCACTGTATTGGTGCCACTACCAATGAAGAGTACCGCAAGTACGTTGAAAAGGATGCTGCTTTTGAGCGTCGATTCCAAAAGATTTGGGTCCGTGAGCCTACCATCCGTGAAACTGTGGCTATTCTTAGAGGTCTCCAGCCTCGTTACGAAATCCATCACGGTGTTAGAATTTTGGACTCTGCGTTGGTGACTGCTGCTCAATTGGCATCCCGATACCTTACTTACAGAAAGCTTCCTGATTCCGCTGTTGATTTGATTGACGAAACTGCTGCGTCAGTTGCTGTTGCTCGTGACTCTAAGCCTGAGAAACTTGACACTCTTGAGCGTGAGCATCAGCTCCTTTTGGTTGAAATCAAGGCTTTGGAACGTGATGCTGGTGCAGACGCTTCTACCAAGGACCGTTTGGTTGCTGCTCGCAAGAGAGCTCAAGAAATTGAAGAAGAACTTTCTCCTCTCCGTGAGCGATTTGAGAAAGAACGTGCTGGTCACAGCGAGCTTAATAACTTGAAGAAGAAGCTCGACGAGTTGGAAACCAAGGCTCAGGATGCTGAGCGTCGCCGTGACACCAGTGCTGCCGCTGATCTTCGATACTACGCTATTCCTGATGTCAAGCGCAAAATCAGCGAGCTTGAGGCCAAAGAACCTGAAGTCGGAAGCACTATGCTTGAAGATATTGTCGACTCTGAAGCAGTCAGCGAAACAGCTGCTCGCCTTACTGGTATTCCTGTTTCTAAGCTCACTCAAGCTGAAAATGCTAAACTTATTCACATGGAACGTGAACTTTCCAAGCAGGTTGTTGGCCAACCTGAGGCTGTCAAGGCTGTTGCTAACGCTATTCGTCTTACCAGATCTGGTTTGAGCAACCCTAATGCTCCTCCCAGTTTCCTCTTCCTTGGTACTTCTGGTTCCGGTAAAACTGAACTTGCAAAGAAACTTGCTGGCTTTTTGTTTGCTGACGAAAAGGCCATGATCCGCATTGACTGTTCTGAGCTTCAGGACAAGTGGTCTGCTTCCAAGCTTTTGGGTGCTGCCCCTGGTTACGTTGGTTACGAAGAGGGTGGTATTCTCACTGAAGCACTTTTGCGCCGCCCTTACTCTGTCGTCTTGTTTGACGAAGTTGAAAAGGCTGCACCTGAGGTGTTGACTATTTTGCTTCAGATTCTTGATGACGGTAGAGTCACTTCAAGTGCCGGCAAACTTGTCAACTGTGCCAACAGTATTATTATCATGACATCCAATTTGGGTGCCGAGTATATTAACAAATCTGGTGGCTCTCAGATTGACGATGTTACCAAGAACCTTGTCATGGACGCTGTTCGCAACCACTTCCGTCCAGAGTTTATCAACCGTATCTCTTCAATTGTCATTTTCAACAAACTCTCTAAGAAGGCCATTCGCAAGATTGTCCAAATCCGTCTCAAAGAAATTGAGAAACGGTTTGAAAGTTCAAACAAGAATATCCGTTTACATTTGGACGAAGATTCGTACGATTATCTTGTGAAGAACGGCTACTCTCGCGATTTGGGTGCACGTCCACTCAACCGTCTTATCCAAAACGAGATTTTGAACAAGCTTGCTATTTACATGCTCCGTAGCCAGGTCGAAGACGGCGAAACCGTGGATGTTATTAAGAATCCTAACCAAGAAGGTCTTGAAATTGTTCCTAACCACGAGCCTAAGTCTTTGAGTGAAGATGAGGATGAGGACATGGAAGACTTGATGGAAGATGAGGACACTGAAGGGAACGATGATTTGGACTAAACAAATTAGTAGAATTTGCTTGAGCCTGACTGAAAATTTTATTTAAGATTTGTTTTATTTTGCTTTATTTATATATTAATGTTAATAAGAAGTAATAATTATATTTAACAACGTTTATTAATAATTAAAATTAGCCGTGTGATGCACAGCCGTATATAGGAAACCTCAGCATCATTTCAAGATTACGATGATTTGAATTGTTTTTAAGATGGTTAGTGACTTAGACCTAATTAAATAACTTGCTCCTAAAACCAAAAGTTTATTCATTGGTGTTCAATATTATCCAAGGATAGCATTGTTGAATGCTTGATTGTAGAAAAAGCTTAAGCTTTTTGAGTATTGGTTAACGCTTTAACAGAGCCAATCAATTAAGCATATGTTCAATTCAATACTACTAAGCTCAGTCTAATCCAGCTAGTAACCAAATACTTAATATCTCAGAAACAAAAAGGTATATCTTTCATAATTTTATTGATCAATATTCGATCTCGCTGCGTACCAAATAGATTAAACTGAATTAAAAAAGGTTTATGCTAATGTATATCGTCACTAACAGTTCTATAACCAAGTATCTGAACTCTGTGTAGATTATGAAGCTTTCCAATATATTTAGAATATATAACATATAACAAAAAAGACTCTGCAATTTTGTCCAATACCAATATGAGTTAAAATGTTTTTTAGTGTCACAGCTTTGTTAATCATGCGTTACCAACTGTCAATGTATGGCGATATAAAAAGAGCAAAACCAAAACTTAACACATCAATTTAATAGAATAAGTTATCCAAAATAAAAAACCCATTAACTTTTAGTATATTTAATATGTTATATTAGGATTGTTAATAGTGACGTTGACAGTCAATTGCTTGGAATTTTTCAAAATAGGGGCATAACATCAAAATGTGTTGTTCACTCCATATTTTATTTTTTATATTTTCCCTCTTACCCACCTCATGCGTACTTGACAACAGAATAACGAATCCAGACTTTTTTTCGTTTAAAACCACAACCACCCTCGAGTCTTGTTTGATACCATGGATGATTACGGGTATGTTAGTTTGATTTGATTTAGACATTTCCTGTACAAAATCCAATCATTATTGTGACTTGATGTATTAGAACTCCTACCAGTTTTCAGTAATATTAACACATCATCATCATCATCATCACCACTTTTTACATTTGATTTCATATCATTTTTTTCATTTTTTTTCATTTTTTTGATTATAACAGGATTCAACGAAGAGGCCGAGGAATACGGACTCGCGCTTTAGAATGCATTGTCCAACTTTCAGCAACTTCAAATGATACCAAATTCAATGTTGAACGACTTATAAATGCTTTGGCTTCAATGGACTCTTTCAAGGAGCCTGCTGATCAGCACACTGGACTTTCTGGTCCTCCAATGGTACGAATAACTATTACTTGAACATTTATTGATCAATGAGATCATAATAAAATGCATAAAAGCAAAGAAAAACAAAACTAACTCGCGTTTAGTCAATTAATGAACTCGAAGTTCTCATTGCACTATCTCGCTCAGCTCAGTACATTAAAGATCCTGACCAAGCAGAGTCTGTGCTCCGCCTCCTTGGATTATACTTGCGATCCAGCACTACTCAAACATTTCCATCTTTTGTTGGCATCAAAGACGTTGAGCCATCTCCCTGGCAAGTTAGCACACGTTTTCTTGTGCTTGCTATCCTTATGATCGGTGCCAATTTCCCCGAAAAGTTCGGCTCGGACGCTGAGGCAACAGTACTCCATTACTTTAGTTTTGCTGCTCACAAGTGGGATGATCCAGCTACATTTGCAGACCTCGACAGCTTTTTCCCATTGCTGTTTTCGTTCCAAGGATTTTTGGAGGCTATTGCTCAACAGACTATTACAACATCGTATGATACCCTTGAAAAGATTATTACAAAGACTACCGAGCTCATGAGCACAGATCTTTTGCTCAAGATTGAAACAACAGTTGCAAGAACGGCAGTTAATGCAGAAAATACAAATAATCAGCAGAATGGCGATGCAGTTAATGAAGAAGAACCACAGCTTGATATCCAAAATATTTCTTTAGAGTCTTTATCTCGCTGGCAGTTTTACATCTTTTCGTATCTTCGAAAAGAACAGCAGCTCGGTGCCATGCTTGTCAACTATTACATTTGCAACTTTTCGCGTGCCATCACTTCTAAAATTATCAGTTTCCATGATGAGAATGTGGTCACTAGTTTCAAGCTTAAAGAATCTGCATTGTCATTGTTAAACAAGTTGCTTGGTGGTGAAAAACAGGAAAATTTGGGCGTAAGTGAGATTAGTCTTCTTGAAACTATTTCCCAGTTTGCGATTTCTCAGATTCATTCTTTGGACGAAGGTGCTGATTACATTGAATTGGCTTCACCTGAGCGTATTGAACTTGCGTACTCAACTAAAGCCTCTGCTTTGGATATCATTGGTGTTGCCGCAAACTACAACGTTGTTGACCCCGTGTTTGTCGTTAACATTATAAAGTCATCTCTCTTGTACGAGCATGGCATGTCCCATCCCCGCTTTGCGCTCACAATTTTCAAGTTGGCTGCTTTGTTATGTACCATGAATGACGAAATTGGAGGGGTCATGGTTCGCTACCTTCCTCACTTTATCACCATCCAGGCCATTACACCTGATCTTGTCCGCAAGTGTGCCCGTGCACTTGTCTGTGGCCTTTGCACCATTTCTCAAGATGTAGTAGTGTCTACTATTTATACCCTTATTAATATGGTGACAGTCTCTAGAGAAACTGTATATCCAAACGGAGGCTCGCAAAACGGAACTTCAGGTCAGGTTGAAAGTGCTTATCAAACAGACCCCAATGACCAACAATACACTTTACACGTTTACCGCAACGCAATTAGCGCAATTGTTTCAATTACCACCACATATGATGACCCTCAGGTATCAGCTTTAGCAGCAACTGTATTAGCTCAAAAGCTTGGAAGTTCTTCATTGGACATGGATAAGGAAGTTGCATATGGTGTTTCCAAACTCGCTGCCTATGTCCCTGACAAGGAATTTTTGTCTATTTTACGTTCATTCCAAACTCTTGCTATTCGATCGTTCACCAACAATGACAGAAAGCTTCGTCACGATGTTCAAATTGCACTTTGCAGACTTTGCGGAACTTTGACTCCAGAACATCCTTTGTACGAAATGTGTCTTTCCGAGCTTTTACAGTCTATTGTCAACAGAGGTGATGTCCAACAACTTGCTCACCACAGACCTCATAATGAAATTTCAGCGACTGCTAATGAAATTGCCTTTTTCTTGCCGCCTCTTGCTAGATTGTTGCCAAGTGCTCCTGATGAGCCCTACATCACACCTAATGCTCAAATCAGTTCCTTGTTTCGTAACACATGGTACAATATGGTAGTCCACGGATATGCCCAAAACTCGGAATATACCCAAAAGCATAAAGTTGAGCTTGAGATCATTGCACGTAGTACGCCTCCTCTTGTTTCTGCAGAGTCTTCCAATAAGATTGAAAGTGATTTAGAATTGAATACTGTCCTTCAGCGTGGTTCTTCTCATCGTAACGTTGATAACCAGCGTGAAATCATGGAGTCCATTGCTGCTTCCAACTATTTTGACTTGAAGACTATTCAATATCCCAAACTCATGTTTTTGGCTGCTTCAATGCTTTTGGAAAGTTTGCGCGCTAACACTGGCAACTGCTCTAAGATTCTCTTTTACTTTGGCGATCCAGGTATTCGTACTGGCGACACCAACAGATACATGCAAAACATTTCAATGAGTGTGCTCAAGACATATATCAAGAACGTTGTCAAGGGAAATTCATCAATGTTCACAATTGATCAGGTTGCATACCAGCTCAAGGAAATGTTGCGTCTCTGTTGTCACCGTGTCAAGGCTATTCAAGATCAAGCTTTTGAAAGCTGCGACTTGTTGATCCAAAACGTTCCTTCTGCGCTTTGCAGCGAAATCAGTATGTTTACATTACTCGATTTACTTACACTCGTTTGGAAATCATGCTTGGATGCTGAGACTCATGAGTACGAACCACGCGAACTCTTTATTGCCCCTAAAAGCGGTGTTACAATCCAGCTTTCGGATTCTTACGGGCTCCGTCATGAAACTTTGTCTCGATTCCATGCAAAGGCTAAAATATGGGTTCGCACAGTTTTGTCCTATACTACCTATGATGTTAAAAACATTTTGACATCGTACATGTCAGACATGGAAAACTACACTCCTACTGACTCTGTTGAACTCGGCTTCACATTTGCGTTGGAAATGGGTGGTATGGTTACTTCGCGCGACCGCGAGCTTTTGGCACTTGATAGATCTGCTTCTATGTCGCTTTCAACAGACACCAGTGCCGGCTTCTTGTCGCAGTACATTTGGCGACGTGAATTCCACACTGCTGTTCAGTCAGATATTATTTCTAAGGTTACACCAAACTTTTATGATCAGGCTGCTATCCGTATTCGCAAATCACTTGCCACTATTGCAACCAAGTTACGAGATTCTCATCTTCATCATCATCATGCCCATGCTGCTTCAAAGCCTAACTTTAAAGATGTTCAGTCGCTGTTGTTTAAAGCTTCTGGATCATTGGGCCACCCAACAGAAGGAATGGCAATTGCCAAGTTGTGTGTTAAGATTCCCATGCGGTTTTTCACTGAAGCTTCCATCCAGTTTGGAATTTCGCTTTGGACCTGGGCTGTCAACGAACAACCACACCTTAAAGCATTGATTCTTTCTCAGGTTGCATTGATGTGGGAATGGAGTGTCAAGGCCAAGCTTGGTTTGTTTAACAGAAGTCATGATATTCCTTCTCCTGCATTTTCCAAAATGGTCTATGCACCTACAAACAAAGCTGAGTTGAACCACGATGCTGCTATTGTTGCACGCAACTTGTCGTGCCACCAGAAGCTCATCCGCTTTTTATCAAGCGCTTTCCAAGCAGTGGCATTTGAAAGTAGACAATACCTCAAGATGTTTACTAGATTGGTGTCTGTTGGGTTGAAAGGACTTTCGTACGCCAGTTTGCATCCATTGGCCAGAACTACACGCTTTGAATTGGTGAAATTTGCATTGGAAATTATGGATATTCAAACAAGGTTCGGAATCAAAAACACATACAAGTTTAAGAATCTTGCCGTTTCTGCTGCTCTTACTTGGTTTGCACAGCCTGCTCAATGGCCTTTTGGAGGTAACAGGCTTAATTTGAAGGCTGATATAGAGCTTCTTACTAATATTGCCGTTATTTTCAAGGCTATGTCTACTACGTCTAACAATCCTAGTGACCAAATCTTGAAAGTAAAGCGCAACTTGCTGCTTGTTTTCATGAACGATGAACTGACCAAGATGTATGCTTGGTGCGATCCTTTACAACTTGGAATGCCATCTAAAGATGTGATAAAGAAAAAGATTGGTGCAGAAACTCCAAATGTGAACCATGTCATAGAGGCATGGTCATTTGATCCAGCACTGGCTGTGTTCCTTGTTGGAAGATTCAAGCAGTCTGAATTGATTGCTCGCTTATCTTCTCTCTGCGCATCTCAACCAAACAAGGTGATTGATATTCCAGCCGCACTTCAGTACTTTATTCCTAGTCTTTCAAAGTCCAAACTTGCGTACTACGTTATTTACTGGAAACCAGTCTCTCCCATTGAGTCAATCAACTTGTTTTTGCCACAGCACCAAGCTGGGTCCTTGCTTTTGCAATATGCTATGAGATCTTTAGAATCGCACGATGTCAACGTTACTTTCTTCTACGTCCCACAGCTTGTCCAAACCTTGCGATATGATGCGTTTGGTTATGTCGAACAGTTTATTCTTGAAACTGCCAAAATTTCCCAGCTCTTCGCGCACCAAATTATTTGGAACGTTTTGGCCAACTTGTTCACTGGTGATGACATACCACCTAATACACCTGAGGATTACATCAACCCTACACTCCAGCGCGTTATTGACAGCATCATTGCTAACTTTTCTTCAGAAGACCGTGAATTTTACGAGCGTGAGTTTGGTTTCTTTGACAAGGTTACATCAATTTCCAAGTCGCTGATGCCTTTGTTGAAAAAGACCAAAGCTGAAAAGAAAGCCAAAATTGATGAAGAAATTGCGAAAATCCATGTGGATGTGGGCGTGTACTTGCCATCTAACCCAGACGGCATTGTTGTGGATATTGATCGTAAGGCAGGCAGACCGTTGCAAAGTCATGCCAAGACTCCATTTATGGCAACTTTTAAAATCGAGCGCCAGATTCGTGACATTTCTGAAGATAGTGGGAATGGACAAGTTACTTCTTCAGATGGAAACAATGATGAAGGGGAAGAGCAAGAGCTCATGCAGACAGTCCAGGTCTGGCAAAGTGCTATTTTCAAAGTTGGCGATGACTGTCGCCAAGATGTTATGGCCTTGCAGCTGATTTCTGTTTTCCGTTCTATTTTTAATGCTTATGGTCTCGACCTCTACGTTTTCCCCAACAGAGTGACTGCGACTGCACCTGGTTGCGGTGTGATTGATGTTCTTCCCAACTCGATTTCACGTGATATGCTTGGTCGTGAAGCTGTTAATGGCCTTTACGAATACTTTACATCCAAGTTTGGTGGTGAAGACAGTATTCGCTTCCAACATGCCCGCACCAACTTTGTCAAGTCCATGGCAGCATATTCTGTTATCTCATACCTGATTCAGTTCAAGGACCGCCATAACGGTAACATTATGTATGACGACCAAGGCCATATTTTGCACATTGATTTTGGTTTTTGTTTTGATATTGTCCCTGGTGGTGTTAAGTTTGAGAATGTTCCATTCAAACTTACTCATGAAATGGTTCAGGTCATGGGTGGCTCAACCAATACCCAAGCTTACCGTTGGTTTGAGGAGCTCACTGTGAAGGCATTCTTGGCCTGTCGACCTCATGCTGAAACAATCATTCAAGCTGTCGTGCCAATGCTCGATTCTGGACTCCCGTGTTTTAAAGGCGAGACCACTATCAAGAAGTTGCGCGCGCGTTTTGTTTTGGACAAGTCTGAGTGTGATGCTGCGCTTTACATGAGATCTTTGATTAAGCAGTCATACGAGAGTTTGTATACAAAGGGATACGATGAGTTCCAGAGACTTACAAATGGTATTCCATACTAATCGTAATTGGGTGTTTGAAAAGTTAATATATATTTTGTTATATTTAGTAGAAATATAGTTGAATTACTATAAAAATAACTTAAGCAGTATTTATCCAACCTTTACCAAAAAAAAAAAAAACATGTTCACTTTTTTCTTTTATCTGGTTTTATCGCGATATTTTTTTTATTAATACACTTGCCTTTATTATATTTTTGGATTAGCCAACCTCGTTCAATGAGGGCTCGTTTTCTTTCCGGATAGAACGTTTAAATTCTTGACGGGTTTATTAAGTTATTTCTTTTTTTATTTGTTAAGAACGTAGATCACTAGATCCTTAAAATTAAGATTGTATTCTTAATCAGGACATTGTGATAGAGGGAGCGTTAAATGCCTTTTCAAAAAAAAAAAAAACAACCAAACGGGGAATTATTTCTCCAGCACCTTGCTTCGGCTTTAATGTTATTGGTGAATCTTTTTTATTTGACTTTGGAAGACGAGGTAAGCTGCTAGTTGTGTAGATTTAAAACCAATCGTAATAAAATAACAAACAAGAGCAAATAAAGAAAGAAATAAATAGAGTATTAAATTGTTGAACCAAATTGACATCGCATTTCATCTTTGTTGCTTCTCACACTGAAATGATATTTGAATAAATGTAAATTTTCAACGCATGTTATTCATCCACAACCACACTAACAAATAAAATAAGTCAAAGTTGAAAATTAATAATATGAAAACAAAGTAAAGCAGTAGGCCAATTGGCCGAAAAAGCATACTGTTATTTTTATTTTCAATCTCAGAAAAAAAAAAACTGTAAAAAGATAAGGAATGATTTAAAAACCAAATTTTTTTTTGTTTTTTTTCACGTTTCGAAACGAAGGTTAAAAAGGGAAAGAGTGGCTTTATCCAAAACAAATGTTTGTATTTTCTAAATAGGAAATATATGATCCAATGCAATTGACTTCCACCACTTATTTTTTATTTACTATGGAATCTATTAATCCTTTATCAATCTTTATTTAAGATTTTATTTATTTAAGTTTTTTTGGTGTTCATTTTACCACAATGTATTTATATTTTTTTACCCGTTTATACTGACTTCGAACCTCCGTGACCTGATTTCATCCTAGAAGGTTTTGGGATTTTACTTGAAAAGATTTGAATCTATCGACTTAAAGACCAGAAAAAAAAGGAAAACTTAAACTAGCTGTCAATTTTTTTATTGAAAAAATGAAGGAAAAGCGTAATGACAAAAATACGGATTGATGTTTTTTTGAAAAAGAAAAGTTTTAAGATTCCCAAAAAAGAAAAGAGAATATGAGATGTAAGTGGAAAAAAACTACTCAATAGTATACCAGAAAACCAAAACAGAGGGTATGGCTCGAAAGTCAAAAGGGCTTGGGATTGACTTAATACTCCAAATTCTCAATCGGTTAATGATTCAGTGTCGGTTGTACTGTGACATATCGATACATGATATACGCCAAGGATTGACACAAGAAAAGAAAGAGAGTGGATGATGGTTTTACGACAAAACAAAGTCTGTTTTAAGGTATTTTCCATAATTGTCGTTATAGTTGACGTCCTTACTTTCCAAAAAGGCCAGAGAGACACTAAAACTAGGGTATTTCTTGGGTTTAAAACTTCCCGAACCACTTATCCGAAGTACAAGTAAAACAAAATTAATCATATGGAAAAATCCTGAAAGTTATAAATAAATTAATATATAAGAAAGGTATGTTTGAGACCACTATGCAGTAAAAATTCATATGCTCTTTTTGTCACAGAATAACATGATAAAGTATCAATGCTCACAAACATGTAGATAACTATATTTATTGTATGATTGAATGATTGGATGAACCAAACAAAAAACACACTATCACGAACACAAAAGGTTAACAAAAGTTTTTCCTTTTTAATATTTTACTATACCAGGCAAAACTGAAATAAAATAAAAGGAAAATGAAACGGGGTTTAAATTGATAATTGTAAATAATACTAGTTGATTTTATTGCCCATCGTTTTATTTTGCTTTTATAAACGCTTTGTTACCTGGGTTGAATCATAAAATTTGCCCAATATTAGAAGAAATGAATCACGGCAAAGCAAGCTCTTTGACGCAACATGTCGCTATGTACTGTTTTTTTTTTCAAAATTTAGTAAATGCTAGGCGTTGGTTCAATTAAAGTGTTAATCTGCTAATAGGCTACTTCGTCGTTTACCAATTTGCCGAATGTCATTCTTTCAATACCTTTGCATTCAAAGCCTATAGTAATGATCGAAAAACAGACCCACAACATTTCGACGCCTTTTACAATTCGGTACTCATAAAGAAAAAAAAAAAAAAGAACGAAGACAACAGTGACCTATTAAATTAGAAGACGCCAGTAAAAAAAAAGCTTTTCCCAAAAGAGGTGCTCCACAAGCCAACCAACTCCAAATAAGTCCGAATTTATACTAAACTATTTAATACTTTAGTGCTTCAGCAAATATTGTTATTTATCCACTTCACATAGCAAACAAATACAAACTTGGCTTTTCGAAACTAGTATTTGGACTAGCTTCCTATTGTTAGAGGTATTGCTAATATTACTTCAACTTTAATATTGCTTTTTGATGTATTCAAATGTATTTTCTTATAGTTTTTCCAAAATAGGCACTTTATCTTCAAAGATTCAAGGATGTACATATGGTAATATGGTTTTTGTGAGTGAATGTTGAGATGCCTTGGGATGCCCATTGTATGTGGACCCATCCCCAGCTTCCTGTTTAAGATAAGTTAGGCTAACGACCCATTCAAGCTTAGTCTCAATGCCTCTGAAAAATCCTTTTTTATTTGCATTTAATTCCTCAATACGATCATTGCTAGTAACTAGACATCTGTTTTGGTGTCAAAATACTGTGGTTAATCAAAAACTAATCATGATGTCAACCAAAGTCAAATATAAAACAAGTCTACAAGATTTAAATTCGAAACAAATTTACACGAGAGCCAATTTCAAAAGATGACATTGAAAATACCAAACATATAATATATTTCCGTACATGTAAATATGAAAGCCCCAAAAAATAAGACCACAACGAGTTGTTGGCCATTAATTAAAATCTTATTTACTCAAGACGCTCCTTCTTTCTTTTTTTCGATTCTTTGTTTTTTTTGGGGGATGGCGGCTTTCCATAGATTACTAGCACTGTTACAAATGGGACATGACAAAATTTTAGGACAGAGAGTTGATAGCCGAAGCATACATTTGTGTGCAGCGTTTGTGAAGGGTAGTTAAGAGGTTGTTTCAAAATGAGTAGATGAGCTCTATAAATGAAAAGTGTTTTTTAGATACGCTGACAGAAGTTTAAACTACGAAAAGTTGAAATCGTTTAGTACCAATATCTTTTTCGAATTAATTCAATTAATCCAGTTGACGAGTGATCAAAATTTAGAGTGTGTTGTAAAAAAAAAAAAAAAAAAAAAAAAAAAGAAACCAAAGAAAAAAAAAGAAAGAAAATCAGTTAAATATAGAACAACGCAAACGAAATGCATAGAAGACCACGAAAAAGGGTAACCAACGGCTTGTGCTAAGCTCCTGGTTTATATTGTTCACCAAAAAATTAGACTAATTGGGTCATTTTCCCCCTAAGGCTGTAGAACCATATCTTATCCACTCAAATAAAAACAAAAGGTTCTTCTAATCCTAAAGTATGTGTTTTATATTAGAAAAAAGGCATAATAGGTCTATATAAAAAGCCCCTAAAATTCAATATCTTTTTAGCTTGAACCCTTTAGTTCAAATATATATATCTCGCTAATCCCTTGTATCTTTGATACTATCTTTATTCTATTTTCATTGATTTATTCGATCTTCGCTTCACCTCTGTCCCTATAATACAACGACTTAACTGTCACTTGTGTCTCAACAATGAAGCTACATAATAATTACACTGCTACTAGCTTGTCGCTATTATTACTACTCACAACTCAGCTGGTTGACCTTTGCTATGGTCAAAAAGTAGGTGTCGCTTCCGACACTGCACTAGCGTGCTGGTCTGCTGCCAGCGACTATAACTTTGGCTGTTGTATCAATGAATCTCTCAACCGTACAATGCTTTCGACGTATGGTACATCTTCATCGCTCTTGACTTCACTACCATCACTAAACAACACAGCTGTTAATACAACTGTCACAACTAGCGACCCAACTTCGATGATCCGATGCCAGTGCATGTCAGTTCCATTTTTACAAACCTTTGCAACCTGCTTACGAGACAGAGCCAGCACCTTTTCACCAGTTCAAGAAGGATACACCTTTTTCTTTCGTCAGTGCTTTTACAACGCCGAAAAGGTATACACAATCGGCGACTTGGAAGAAATGTATTTCAATGCTACTAACCTTTTACCAACAGAAGAATACTGCAATACCTTAGAACAAAATTACTCTCGAAACCAGTCGCTCTACTGTAACCACTCCAATAGAACTCACTACATGAAAAAAGTAGTCAGAAGTGCTGCACTTTCACAAACACTGTTGACAGTCCCTGTGAATATCGATGATGAGATTTTTGCACTCAAACATCGTGCTGCTTGTGCTTCTAAGACTCAGTATAGATTAGGCTCTGTCTATGGCATTATCATGCTCTGCTACTGGGGCGTTGCAATCGCTATTGCTTCTATTTACCGTTTCATCCAACAAATGTATCCAGAAATCTTGATGGCCAACAACCCATACGTAAACATGATTAGAAAAAGTCTCGTTTTGCCAGCAACTTTCCGACGTCATCGATCCCGCCCAGTGAAGCTGCTCATGAATTGGTACATTTGTGCACCTACTCGTGGTCAATCCTTGCTGCTCCTGGGTTATTTCTTTTTAGCTATTCTCTTTCTCTCCATCAACTACGACACTTACGACGACAATCCACTTCTCCCTGGATACAGAAACCAGATTCTCAAGTATATGGGCTCTCGTACCGGTATTATTGCATTCACCCAGCTTCCGCTTGTCATTGTGTTTGGATCTAGAAATAGTCCTCTTATCTGGTCAACTGGATGGTCCTACGACACCTTTCAAATCTACCACCGTTGGGCCGCTCGTGTTATGATGTTGTTTGCCATTATCCACTCTGTCTGCTTCATTGCTATTTCCGTTATTGGTAACACTTGGCACTTCCGCTGGGAGCATATTATCAACTGGCGATTTGGTAACTTGGCTACCTACTCTGGTATTATTATGGTTTTGACTGCTGTTAACCGATTCCGTGCAAAGTTTTACGAATACTTTTTTCTTATTCACAAAGTGTTTTTTATTTTGTTCATGATTGGTATTTTTAGACACTGTTGGGACTTTGGCTGGATGCCTTGGGTTTATGCTGGTATTACTCTTTACTTTTCTGAGCGTCTTATCCGCTATGCCCGCGCATTTGTTTCCGGATGCAAGAATCGTGCCTACGCTGAAGTTTATCCGGATGGTGTTGTCCGACTTAGTGTGAAGTACTCTAAGCGATGGGAAGTTATGCCTGGCCAATACTGCTACGTTAGATTCTTGCGCAAAGACATGTTTTGGCAAGCACATCCATTTTCCGTGTACCGCAGTGCAGACCCGGATGTTACTACTCTGCAATTCTGCATTGCACCACAAAAGGGTGCTACTCGCCAGATTTCAGATTATCTCAAGGCACAACCATCAAAATCAGCTCTCATGCCAGTCATGATTGAGGGACCGTATGGTGTGCATCAGGACCTTGACAAGTATGACACAGTTATGCTTGTTGCTGGTGGCCTAGGTATCACAGCTATTTACTCCTATGCTATTCATCTAAAACAGTATGGATTAAGATACAAAGGCCAAAAAGTGGTTTTCATGTGGATTATTGCCAATATTTCTGCTTTGGAATGGTTCAGTGAAGAATTATTGTCGCTTATGAATGATGATAGATTTGAGATTCAAATTTACATTACTAGAGATTTGATCAAAGATAGTATACACAAAATCACTGAGTATGCTGCTGATGAGGATGAAGACTTAGTTTGGCCAAATGATATGTCCAAGAGTGATCACTCAATTATTCGTAAAGAAGAGCTTCATGAAGACGAAAAAATGGAGATTTACGATTCTTATCATCAACAACACAATAACCGCAAGTCTCTTCCCAATAGAATCAAAGACAGGTATATGAACCGTGTTTCAGCCATACTCAGTCCTAATAGCAGAAAAGAAAGAAACAACAATGATGGAGATTTCAAAATGATGAGTGATGCTGAAGCTGGTATTTCTCGCCCTGATTCGTCCGAGTACAACCAAAATATTCCACTTGAGTATCCTCATGGAAAGATGTGCCACGGATCCAAATCCAAATCCAAATCCAACAACAACAGCAGAAATCTCACACCAGTCGGTTCGCAAGCATCTTTGCGCATGGTTGAAATCCCCCTTCCTCCAAAAGGCACTTCTCCTTTGCCTTCACTTTCGAGCCCAGCCCACATTTTGCCTACCTCAGGTCCAGGTGGACTCAGTGGTGCTGTCAAGATGAACTCTGGCAATTCTACTCCCGCTCTTCACCCTTCCAGTTCCATGTCTTCGCTTACTACAATATCTTCAAACAGCCACAACTTACGTCCTACTTCTTCTATCAACGCTAGCAACTATGTTCAACACAACCTTTATTCAAATCCTGAACAAATGGAAGAAAGCATGGCCCATGTTTTGCCAGCTCAGCGTATCAAGTCCCAATTTGCCCACTTGATGAGTGACAAGCGTCCTGATGTGAACCAAGAGATTGCCAAATGCTTGAGCAGCACCAACGGCTTGAGTTCAGCATACTCTCACCAATACAACTTACCTGGTGAGCAGGAGTACTGGGAAAAGAAAATGGAAAGAAAGATGGAGAAGGAAATGAAGAGAAAGGAAATCACTGGAAGAGGCGAAAACGCTTTGCATCCTAATGAATTGAACCCTGTTTTCACTGCTGCTTCTACAGCTCCTCTTCGATCAGCTGGTATTCCCGTGAAGCCAATTGGCAAATCTTTGGCTATCATTTCTTGTGGTCCACCTGCTCTCGTTGACAGTATTCGTTCTTCGATTGTTGCTCATTTACACGAATCTGAAGGAAGAGTCGAATACTTTGAAGAAGCTTTCTCATGGTAATTCTCTTTCAAAAAACAAACAAACAAACACATGGAACCCTTATTTATTTATAGACTAACGTTTAATTCCGTTTACTTTTTTATTTTTATTTATTTATTAACCCTTTATTTCGGTTTTGTTATGATTTACGATTTAATACAATACAAGTGTACTTTTAGAAGTAAAATTGATTTTATCACTCAAAAAAACTACAAATTGTAATTTTAAAATTGTTTCGAGCTTTTCAAGAGAAAAAAAATTAAAATTAATGTAAACAATTGTGCCAAATAATAATTATTGATTGGTTAATTGGAATCCACGGTTAGATTTTTTTGTTGCAAATCTTCTCACATAAGATTCAGTGTTGAGAAAATCTAATGTATGGGATTTTGGCCAAAAGTCTTAAGGCTGAAGCCCAAATTCATGACCTAATGTTAAATAATCCACCAGTAGCTGCAACAGACGAGGACTACTTTTCAACTTTTGGTGATCAGCTTTGGGAAATGTATGGTGAAATCAACTAATGGTGATCAAAAAAAAAAAGTTGTGGAGACAAAAAGAATCTCCCGAGCGTGAGTCGAACACGCGACCTCAAGATGACAGGTTTACCATTACAGTCTTGCGCTCTACCAGCTAAGCTATCGAGAGTAATTTCTTGAAAATTTTTGGCAAACTGAAATATATATTCTACCACTTCAAATGGCCTTCAAGCACCAAACGTCTGGTACTTGTTATCCAAGATGCTAGAGAAGATTTTTCAGACCAGATTGACCAAATTGACAAATAATCTACTTCCAAACTAGTAGTTTGGCGCTAGAAATAGTTACAGTGCTACTGATGCAGTTCTTGAACTTGTGCAGCGAATTGAAACGTCTAACGAGGTTAATTCGGCAATCATGATAGATATTCCAGGAGCGTTCGAAAGTGTCAATAGAAACATTCTAGTTGACACAATGCTAGATATGCAGCTGGATATGATGCAGAATATGGCCTTAAGAAGAGTGGTTGGTGCTTACAAAACCACACCTATTGATGCATTACAGTAAGAAGCGGGTATAATGCCATATGGTATCAGACTGGACCTGATGGCTGCAAGAAAAGTAATTCGACTATTGCACAAGTTGAGCGACACAAATCTATTGAGGTAACATTTGGCCACTTTGGACACAAGCTTGCCAGTTGCAAAACTGATGACGAAATACAATCAGGTGGAGTCTCCTGCGATGAAGTTACCGACTCTCTTGAATAGTATTAAGGGATTGCGAGCAGTCGCAGCCTTTATTGCTGATAAGAGGGATTAGGAGCCTTTAAAAAAGAATACATGTTGATGATGTCAAGTGGAATGAGTAGGGAAGGTTTTTGTCCTATGATGGTTTCCCTGTTCCTCGTAATCTTGCATTTGGGCTCATGTTCGGGTTGACATAGATACAAGCTAAGAATTGAATTTTTGAAAATCTACAGATTGTTGAAGTTATATAAATTGATACGTGAAAAGATGGCTAAAACGCGTATGTTATATAGTTCTATAATCCTTGAATAAATTGAATTGAATTGAATTGAATTGGTAAATTGAAAAACCTTAATTTTTTTAAAGTTTGTTTTTCCTCAACATGTGTATTTTAGCTCAAATAACTTAAATTATCATGAATAACCAGCTTATTACATTGTATGCCTTTACTAAGTTAATTTTTATTTTTTCCTCTTTACTGTGTGTGTGCTTTCCTAGTGTATTTGCTCGTTTACGTTTGCTTGCTTGCTACTTTGACACACTTGGAAACGTATTTTACATGAATGAATTGAGTTTAGAATGTATACATTATAGACCAAAAAAAGGAGCAAAATAAGCACATGGCGCAATATTTGAATAAAAAAACAATATAAAAAAGACGGCAATTCCCTCAAATTTTAATTACGGTCTTTAATTTTTTTTAAAATTTAAATTTATATTATTATTTCTATATTTATTATACTTATACTCATATTTATCATTCCTATATCTAAAAAATGAGATTCTCTAAACTCGCCCTTACGCTATTTGCCACATTGGCAGCTTCTGCTTCTACTTCTACTTCTTATGCGCCCCTTGACGCAGTTGTGGATTTCGACCAGTGGTCTCAATCTGATTTGCACCAGTTTTTGTCAGACCTGGACGTCAAAGTGGATCCTTCTTCGAACCGTGAGACACTTGTTGATCAAGCAAAAGCACACTGGAACTCGTTTACCCAGCCGTACCAAGCATGGTCTGTGGATGAGCTCAGGGCTTACTTGGACAGAAAGGGAATCAAGTATAAGTCGGAAAAGAATGCTAACAAGGCTAGAGACGAGCTGGTCAATGCTGTCAAGCGTGTCTATCCAAGCATGAATGAACTTCGCGTTGATAATAAGAAAGACCAAGTTGCTAATGACGTTGAGTCAACCTACGACAAGGTTTCGAACTGGATTTTTGACACCTGGTCAACTTCAGAGCTTTCTGACTTTGTGAAGCATTCTAAGGACGATTCCATCAAGACTGTCGCCACCACTCGTAAAGATTTGCAAAAGCAGGCACAGCAGATTTACGACAACAAAGTGAAGAAGACATCTAATTATGGTCAAAACTATTATCCTGGCAAGTGGATCTTTGATAGCTGGTCAGACCAGTCATTGCGCTCATGGCTTGAACGGAACCACGTCACCTTGAACAACGTAAAGAAACAGGGTCGCGCAGCTCAGCAACAAGCTTTGAATGCTCTTAACCACGATAAGCTTGTTTCTGAAGTGTGCAGAAACGCACGCAATGTCGAATCTAGACTTGAAGATACTAGAAACACATTTTTGAGCAGTGTTGATATTGCTGGTGACAAGATTTACTCCAAGACTGGTGAGATTAAAGACTCTGTTTTCAAGACTTGGTCTCAATCACAATTGGCTGACTGGCTCAACTCTCATAACCTTCTTGAAACTCCTAACGTTCCTTCCAAGGACAAACTTGTGAAGATTGCCAAACAAAACTCCTACCTGTTGCAGAACGATATCAACAGATACCTAGCAACTGCTCAGAAGTATACTAGCCCTATTCTTGAGAAGGCTAATGATGCTACCCAAAACGTTGTTGATTACACTTACAATCTCTGGGACTCAGTCAAGCTTGAAAACCTTGTTGGTAAGTTGAAGAAGGATGTTCCTAGTTGGCTTCAAGATCGATCTGATGATGCTTCTAGCATTGCTTCTTCTGCTTCAGTTGATGTCACCAACGCGGCGTCCCATGCTGCCGAGTCCACTAAGAATCAAGTATCTTTGTTTATGCAACACTTATTTGACTTTTGGAGCACTGCAGAGCTCACTTCTTGGTTGGAGGCCCAGGGTCAAAACATTCAAAGCATGGCTTCTGATGTTTCTTCAAAGGCTTCAGAGACTTCGAGCCAAGCTTCCAAGTCTGCTGTCCAGCACCGTGATCAATTGGTCAAGGCTGCTAGCTCTTACCTTTCTTCTGCCAATGACTTTTCACAGGAACAGTATGATGCTCTCGTCAAGTCATTGGAAAAGACCTGGAAGTCAGTATCTGCCACTGCTTTTGACTCTTGGAATGATGCCGACTTGCAGGCCTGGATTGAGAAGAACGCTCAAAACTTGCCTAGCAAGGACCAGATTATGAAGAATGCTAAGGCTACCCACAAGGATTTGGTCAAGACTGCTCGTCAAGTTTATGTTGAGATGCAGAGAAACGGAAGATATGCTGCTAACAAGGTTTCTAATCAAGCTCAGTACGCTGCCAAGCAAGCCGAAAACGTCGCCGACAAGGTTTCAAACCAGGCCCAGTATGCTGCTAAGCAAGCCGGAAACGCTGCTGATCAGGCTGGCTCTTCTGCTAAAGGATGGAAGAAGGTGGTGGACGAAAAGGTTTATGGTAAGCCTCCTACTTTGAGTGAGTACATCAAGTCTAATGTTGAGTATGCATGGAGATGGGCAAACAGCAAATTTGCTCAAATTCTTCCCAGAGGCGTTAACACAGATCTTTAAGGGTTGAATGATTTTGAAATTTAAATAAAATATGTAGCTAAATGTTGATTTAATCGAATGCTTAATTGAACTTATTCTGTTTGTTGAAATTTTGTTAATGGCCTAAGTAGGTTTTGGAAATGAGACACGTTATCAAAGTGTTTTACAATGATATCAACCAATTGTGCTTTGACTATTTTCAATAACAATAATAATGTAAAAAACAAATTAGAACCGATTCCATTAAACACAGATGCCAACTTCAACACTTTTTTACAAGCGTTGTTTACGAAACTGGCACTAAATTGAAAACAGTCTTGTTGATGTTTACAGTCAATAGCCGATATATCTACACGTGACTATTACTCATTGAACTTTTTCAGATCCTTTCAGGTAACCCAACTTTTTCACTCATTTCCGTTCCTAAAAGAACTCAAAACTCATATTCAACCTATTTATTTCCTGCCTTTTTCTTCTTTCAAAATGCGTGCTGTCATTCAGAGAGTCAAATCTGCATCCGTTACCGTTGAAAACAAAGTTGTTTCTCAAATTGGCAAAGGCTTATTAGTTCTGGTCGGCGTTTCGCGTGACGATACCGTTGAAGATGTTGACAAGATAGTGAACAAGATTTTGCGAATCAAGTTTTGGGAAGATCCAGTTTCTGGAGCCATGTGGAAAACCAATGTTGCAGATTTGAAGTACAAGACAGAAAACATGGCAGTAGAACAAAGTGCAAACAGTGAGATCAATGAACAGAACGGTGATAATAAAGATCAAGGTTTGGCTAATGGGCAAGTTTTGTGCGTGTCACAGTTTACGTTACTTGCTACCGTCAAAAAGGGAGCCAAACCAGATTTCCATGCTGCAGCTAAAGGAGAAGTTGCACGCGAATTGTATGCCAAAGTTTTACAAGGTGTTGCTGAGGGACTTCCAGGTGGAGAAAAGGATGTGAAGGATGGTGTATTTGGAGCAATGATGGATGTCGCGTTGGTTAATGATGGACCTGTCACAATCGAATTAGATACTAGAGAGAAAAAATAAATCATGAAAAATGAATAAAATAGAGTAATAAAATATTAATTTATGATTTCATAAAAGGAACAAAAATAATTTTAGTTGTAAAATTTAAATCTGAGTCTGAAAATCATTTTTTTCTTTTTGCTGAAATTTTGATATTTTCAGCAACCAATTTTTATATTTCATACCATCCACTTCCACCATGTCTACCTCTAATTTCAACAAATCTTCTTCAAGTTCATCAAATTCATCAAGCTTTTCAAAAACTCCAAACAGTTTCAACTCTTCGAACAACCCAAAAAACTCCAACTCTTCTAAAACATTATTCAATACACCATTTTCCAATGCCAGCAAAGACAAAATCCTTGTATCATCAAACCAGCGTGAAAACCCAGTCTTGAAGCACCTTGAGCCTTCTTTTTTCGAGTTTGTAGATAAGGCTACAATGACTGCTGACTATTATGTTCCACCATCTGCTCCGAGAGCTTGGACATATTCAAAGCCTACTGCTGTTCGACCAAATAGCAGTAATCAAAACAGCTCAGATAATGCAAACAACACCAATAATACTAATAACTCAAACGATACCAGTAATTCAAGCCCTGATTTTTTCGGTGACACTTTTGCATCAACAACGGCTACAAACATTATCTTTTTGTCACTAAGATTGCACAAAGCGCGACCTAACCATTTAGAGCTTCGCATGAACAGGTTTCCGTACCGACAGCCACCTGGAGCACGATATGACTATTCCAGTAACAACACCAAAAATACCAATGGCAATACCAGCAGGACCAATCTCCTTGTTCACCAACTAAGAGTTGTGTTGGTACTAGTTGATGTAGAGCGCTACGAAGCTTTGCTAGACGACATTCTGACTCAAACGCTGCCCAGAGACTTTACTATGGTTTGTGCATGGTCGCCAGAAGAAGCAATGGCGTATGTTGAAGGGTTACTTTGTATGCAAAAGTTTTCGCTGGATCCAGGATTTAAAAAGTATGACGGCGCAACGGGAATTGCAGAAGTTGGATTGGATCCTGTTGGGAAAAACGCAGCAAGGCTGAAAGACCAAACTGACAGTTATCTTGATGGAAAAGATTTTGAAGAAGAAGAGAAAAATGGAAACGGAAAAGAGAATGGAGAAATGGAAACCGGAAAAGAGGATGAAGTTCAAGATGATTCGGATTTGGGAATTTTGGCAGGGTGGGGTGGTGGTAGTAGTACTGCTTCTAAACGTCAAGAACCTGATACTGATACTGAACCTACAACTATTAATGATATAACAACTGATGACTCTATAGCAACTGACACCAACCCAGCTGCTGCTTTTATTACTACTGATACCACTGATGCAACCAACAATTCTAACAAACCCCCTAATCCTCGTACTGCTTTTCTTTCTCTTCCTCTTCGAGACCGAACAAACATGATTTCTGCATTATCCCGACTGCCTCACGTGTCTAACAAAGATGCTGAAGAAGCACTTAAACGTTATGGATCTATTGCAGCTGCGGTGCTTGACAATGGCAGAGAACTAAGAGGCTTACCCGGATGGGGACCTCGCAAAGTGGACGAGTTTGTGAAAGCGTTTTGTGAGCCTTTTATTGATACTGGTGTTGATGAAGGATTGGGCGAAGATGAAGAGTGATTGATGTCAATTGCTAAGTAAGTGATTGTGCGCTTTAGTGGCACTACTATGCTACTCGACTTATTAGTTGGCTTGAACATGTCAGGTCAGAAATAGATTATCAGCGTGCGGCTGTGCTTACTATTAAAACTAGACACAACTTGTTCTCAACAAGCTTAATAAATTATTTAAGTTGCAATACTAGAATATTGTTATTTTGATTCAAATATACTATTTAACATCATTCATGATTCATTTCGGCTAAGCTTATACTTCTCAGGTTTCATTTATTTTCCAGTCCAGTTGGCTTTTCTCTTCTCTGCAAATGCAGTCATGCCTTCTTTCTGGTCCTCAGTACCAAACAAGCTGTGGAAAATTCTACGCTCAAACTTGATTCCCTGTTCCAAAGGCAAGTTAAAGCTCTCGTTAACAACTTCCTTAGCAGCCTTGACAGCTAATGGCGAATAAGACGCAATTTCAGATGCAGTCTTGACAGCCTCATTGACAAGCTCCTCAGTCTTGAAAACTTGGGCAGCCATTCCCCATTCGAGAGCTTGTGCTGCTTTAATGTTACGGCCAGTCAAAATGAATTCCATGGCTCTGCTTTTGCCAATCAACTTGACAAGACGTTGAGATCCTCCGGCACCTGGAATAACACCAAGTTTGATTTCGGGTTGACCAAACACCGCATTTTCGCCAGCATAAATCAAATCACACCTAGGAATTAATATTAGCATTTAACTTGTTAAAAACAAAACCACTTAACAAAACTTACATCATTGCCAACTCACATCCACCACCAAGGGCATATCCATTAACTGCTGCAATAACAGGCTTGGTAATGTTCATGATATCACTCCAAGACTTGATAAAATCCTTTCCGTACGCAGAAGCAACCGTCAAATCCTTCATTTCCTTGATGTCGGCACCAGCGGCAAATGCTTTATCTGATCCAGTAAGTACAATTGCTCCAATTTCTGCATCCTCATCAGCCTGGCGCAACGCAGTATTCAGCTCATTAATCAGAGGTGTGCAGAGTGCATTCAAAGCCTTTGGTCGGTTCAACTGAATTAATCGGACACCTGGACTGGGTTTAGAAACAATCAGGTATTCAAAAGATCCACCTGTAGAGTACATTCTTATATTGGAAAGTTGGGGAAAACGAATAGAAACACTTGGGCTGGCCAAAACTGAACGTGAGAAATTGAGCACGTTACGAGAAAACATGGTAATGAAAAAAAAAGAGTAGTTATGAAACCTAAGCGGTTGATGTAAATGCGAGCAAAGGACAAAAGGAAACGAAGAGTCCAAGCAAGGTAAACTAGTATTTATATAAAGTCCGACATAGCGGGGTTGGGGAAAAAACCCGCGAGCAATATAATATACACGTGACATATTAAACTATATTGCACGGCTTGCTCCGGCGAAATACCGACACGTGCAAATCACATTCTCACGCAGTTTTTCATTTTTTATTTTCATTTTTTTTCAATTAAAAGTTGATATATACATTCAATGCCAATCTCTAACCTAAATCTTAAAATAATTAAATAGTCCCATTTATAATCCCTTAAATTTTGTCAGAGTCATAAATTAGTCCCTTTTTCTTTGCTTAACGGGACGCAATCTCTTGAGCGTAAGCAGTGCTGCGGAGATTTTGCTGCATCGCATCCATCTTTTTTGCAATAAAAGGTCTTTCCTTCTTTAATCTTTCCTGTACTCTGGTAGCAACCAACAACTGAGCATGCTGCAACTTCTCGGGATCAGATCGGGCAACATTGATAGCCTTTTCCATGGCGTTGATGCTCTCTTCGGTGAGCTGGAGTTGCGAGTAAAACTGGTAGAGTGAGGACCAGGCCATATCAGACTTGGGATCCAAAGTAGCAGCCTTGCGGAGAGTCTCAAGAGCCTCCTGGGTCTGTCCCTTTTGCAGGAAAACGTGTGCCTTGTTGATTAAAGGATGAACGTTGATGTCACCAGGCTTGACCTTGCTCAACTCAGAAGCTCTATCGAAACAGTCCTCAGCCTCCTTGAATTGCTTTTGGTCCATGTAGATTTCACCGTGGTAAAGTTCAGCCATAAGGTTTTGAGGGAACTCTTCAATCAAGTTCTTGAACTTCTTGTGTGCCTTGTCGGTGTTGCCCAATCTGTAGTGTGAAACAGCAGCTTGGATATGAGCCATGACCAAGTTGGGGTAGTTCTTGCCGGCAGTTTCAAAGTGTTTCAAAGCTTCATCAAGTTCACCAACCAAGAAACACAACTGACCACGGTGGAAAGAAGTGAAAGCAGAATCGGGTTCAGCAACATCAGCCTGTGCCATTTCGGAAGTGGCACCAGTAATGTTGGACTTTTCGAGTTCAATAGAAGCGTTAATAAGATGGGGAATAGCAGTATCTTTCAATTCAATGGACTTGCGAGCATCTTCACGAGCACCTTCAATATCAGAACACAAGAATTTAAGAGCGGAACGGTAGGCAAGGGCAAAGTAAGTGTGATCACCATCCTGTTCAATAGCCTTGCTGAAAAGATCGTATGCTTGCTCGTAAGAAGTAATAGATTCAACCTTAAGAGCCTCCAAAGCAAGCTTGATATTGTAGTCAGCACTTTCAGGTTCAGCATCTTTAACAAAGTCAGGAACGGCGTTAACATCACAGACAGATCCAAGGAAAGCGGCGCAGAAAGAAGCAGATGGGAAAGACTTTTCGTCGTCCTTCTTGTAGGTTTCCAAAACATCAAGCGCGTGAGCCTGGATCAATCTATCAACAGTGGAGTTTAAGGCAGGATCAACGAAGTTCTTGAGAATCAAAGCAGAAGTGTCGTCCAAAATGGCGTCTTCAAGTTTACCGAGTTTCTCATAGGCAACAGCACGACGTAAAATACATTTCATATAATCAGGCTTCAATTTAAGGGCGGCAGTAGTTTCAGCAATAACATTGTCATATTGCTCCAAAGCAGAAAAGCAGGCAGCTCTGTTGGAGTAGTAGATGGGGTCATCAGAAACGTTAATAGCCTTTTGGTAAAACTCCAAAGCCTCATCGTACTTCTTCAAGCCGAAAAAGCTGTTACCAACAAGCTTGAACTGGTTGGCAATGGCCTGCTTGTCGTCAGCTGAAAGGCTCTTGAGGTTGGCATCCTTGGGTATTTCGGGGTATTCAACTTCAGTAGTAGGCTCTTTAACAAGCGGAAAGCCGCCAATTTCATTCTTCTTAGTTATGGCAGCTGAAGACTCTTCTTTGGAGGATTCGCCAGCAGATTTGGAAGACTTTTTCTTTTCAGTCTTTTTCTCAGACTTCTTTTTAGATTTTTTCACAGGCTTTGCTGATGGGTCAACAGTGGAGTAATAGTAATACACACCAGCAGTAGAGCCAATTACTGCAGCTGAGCCAATCAAGACTGCGGCTCTGTGAGCACTGATGAAGCTTGAAAACTTGTCCCAGGTAGACATCTTGTGAGAATAGTGACAGGCGTTCAGAAGGGTTCAAGCAATTCGGAATTGAGTCTGAGTAGAAAAAAAAAAAAGAAAAAAAAGAGGAGAAGGCGAAAGAAGTTTGCGGAATTGAAAATCTGAATATAAAAATTTGATTCGTGCATGTGATTGGACGTTAAATAAAATTACGTCACTAATTAGTAAAGATTAATAATGGAACATTTTTCACATGATAATCACGCAACTATGTGCTCACGGTGTGTTTTAATTAGATGTTTTGTTTGTCTTTTCTTAAACTTGAGTTTTTTTGAATCAGTTTTAGTTCAAAATTCACTGTTTTTCTTTCATTTATTCAAATTCATTAGTCTTGCCAGTTGTTATATCCCTAAAATCCTTCTATAATCTTTGATTCTTATCGTCTCTGCAACTTTGATCTTTGTGTCTCTTTTTGTGATAGATACCAATCAAGATATTGCTGTATACTGCTGATAATGCCACTCCCCACAGAAAACCGTTCAACTGAATCGTTAGACATTGATCAACAACTCGATGATTTAACTACATCGACACAGCAACTAGACCTGAACTCGAATGTAGCACCAGAGGGTCGTCTGCAGTTTGTACCTTTACCTTCACTGGTTATACAAGGAACTACTACAGATCGTAATACAAATTTTAATGAGTCTGCGTCAACGGGATCTGATAGACTCCAACAGTTTATTTCTGTTGATCTTCAATCACCTCTATCAACTGTGAGTTCTATGGCTCAGTCAAGAAGTATAAATACTCGCAGTAGTGAAATCGCTACCTTTCAACTCCCCCCTGCCCATGAAAGAATTCAAGCCGTGCCTAATACATCTCAAGTAGAGTCTTATCATTATGAACCCTCATTTACTGCCTCAAGAGCCAATCTTCCACATCGAACACTATCCAACGCTGAAGATGAACACGACGAGCAAACCCTTGGATATCTCAACGATTATAGTTTGCAAAACATTGAAAATGAGCGTCCTGAGTCTCCCAGACGAAGTAACCATGTTGAGAATGGCTATGTTCAACAAAACACTGAATCTGCTAATAATGGGTACCAGGAGTTGTTCCGGCAGTATTTAAGCGACTCAGCATCATCTGAATCTGTCGAAAACGAGGGAGAAAACTTGTACAGAGAGTACCAAAGCCTTTTTAATGGCACAACTCTTAGATTCCTCACTGAACCACATCCATTGTTTGAATCCTTCTACTCGTCTTCTAATGAGGACCATTCTTCTTCTACAGAAGCTCAATTGCTGTTATCTATGATAGCTCGTTTGGACCTCCTTCAAAACGAAATTATTGGTGCAATGAGAACATTTTACACGACCAACAACGCTTCACCGTTTTTTTGGGAGCAGTTAGAAGATATTCAACGCGAAGCTTTATCAACAATGCCTTCCATAGTCAACGATCCAGCCTCATCTCAGCACCCAGAATCATCATCAACATTACTACCCTCACTCTCTTCATATTTTCCAAGTCCTTTTGTTGATCCTTCTAGTTCTGATAACAATCAATTTACTGCATCTGACACGTTTAGTTCCGAAGAAATGGCTATTTTTATTCAAGTTAGATTGAGCATGTGCGAATCAATGCTGAACTATTTGAGCTCAGGGCTCAGAAATATGATCAGATTCTCGCTGGGCAACAATTATCCACAGATAGGAACATTTTCGGATATGATAGCACAACGAATGCGAAACATTTCATGGCTACAGCAAGAAAACAATGACTTTTTGTTGATTATGCAAAGTCAGGAGCAAGGTCGAGCTAACGAAAGAGAAGAGGATTTGTCCGGTATTGACACCGACTCTTCAAGGTCCTTGTCTTTGGATACTGGTGCTGTCATTATTCAATCTCCGCTCAACCAGAGCGTTTACTCTTTTCGTAATATGCCAGACAGATTAACTCAACGCTCTAGAGAAGGTGAGTTGAGTTTTAATACCTTATCGTCTTTGGCCAGTCATCGTCACCAAACAGAAGAAATTTCAACTACTTTAGGTTCTTTAGGAAATGATGAGTATCACCGCGAGTCAAATATTCAAATTGGCAGATGGCAAGATTTTTCTTTTTTTAATTCAAATACAATAGGCAATACCCTTGTTTCCGAAGAAACTCAAAATGATACCGATTCTTACAATCCGAACCTTGGAGCAGCGTTCTTGACAAACCAAACCACCCAATCCGCAGAAACCAGCAACATTAGCGCTTCGCGCGCTGGTGATGGTATTAATGATGACTGGGTCACAGTTTTGCCAGTTGACAGAAGCGAGAATGAGACATTAGGCAATGATTCCCAAAACGTTGAGCAAGATCTGAGGCAAAATTTTGAGCAAGAAAATAATTCTGAAAATTATTTCATTTCCAACCTTTCAAGAGTTCCTCCATCTTTACTGCAAAACTCACACAACACTACTCAAAACTCCCGGCTTTCGTCATTGTTGGAGTTTTCTGATGAGATAAATGCAACTGAAGAAAGGCAAGTGCACGATGTGACAAATGTTTTTCAAATTCTTGATCGTCTTGTAGGTGTTTTGCATACAGAAGATAATTCAAGCAATACACAAAGTTTGTTCCAAGCTTCAACTGAGACAAGAAGTGAAGAGCAAGTGGCATCTACTTCGTTTTATGATAATATGGCATATACACCCAGTATATCGGAAGCAAGAGCCGAAGAAGCTGAAGCGGGATCTTACGCTGAAGATTCGGGCTTAAATCGCACAAGGTCAGAAAATGTAGCTGCACCGCAAAGAACTTCTGCTTGGGCTGATTTGTTATTAAACCCCACCGATTCTACTGAGCTTGGCGATACTTCAAATGCCATTTTAAGTTTGCCAGAGTCTCAACCTCTGCAACAGCTTGAAGGAATTTCTGGACAATGGCAGACACGGCAACATGATTATCGGACAGAATACTCTGCTTGGTTCCCAGGAAATACAGCAGGAGCTTTGCGCTTTGTTTCTTTTACTTCTTCTTCACCTCCTCCTTCTTCTTCTTCCTCGTCTTCTATTCCTTTTCCAGACACGCCTCAACTTACACATCGCACTATCCGAAATCATATACAATTTCAACTAGAATCTGAATTACAGCAGCAATCACAACAAGAGACAGAAGAACACTCAACTAGCTCTTTCGATAATCCAATAGGTGGCGACTGGTCCTATCGTGACTTATTTACATCTTTGATTTTTCCTGATACTACTGATACCCCTACAACTTTTTCAAGTTCTACTGCTTCATTAGAGTCACAGCAACAGCAACAACAACATATACAGATGTCAAACCGACAACAACAAACAGAGGCTCAAAGCGCACGACGACGAGCGTTAATGCGTGCTATTTCTCGTCATTCTCGTCCTAGAATAGAGCCAGGTGCTTCTAGCGGTTCTGGGTTTGAAAGTGATAGCCATGTAACTGAAACCCTTCTTGGAACTGAAAACGTTTCTGGTACCGAAGCTGTTCCTGATACTGAAACTGGAACCCCTTCTGATACAGAGCAGGAAGGCGAACAGGACCCGTTTTTGAATCCTCCTAGTATGGTCAACGCATTTGCTTCGTCTTCTTCAACAACGCCAGAACAAGCTACTTCTCGACGTCTTTCACAAATTGAATTTGACAATGAGCGGCAGCAGGAGCAACAACAACAACAATCACAAAACAGCCCAATCCTTGAAAGTTATTTTAGACAGACGCCGAATACCCAATCTGACACAAGCAGAGATGACGAAAACTTGCAAGAAGGCGATATTTTGGATTTATTTGCTACTGAGTCGGATGCAACAGAAATACGAAGGACAAGATTGCATCAAATTCTTCAAGGTGAATACCAAGCTTATGCAGAAAGTAATGAGCTTGAGTATGGCCAGGATAACCTTTCGAATGATGAGCGTGAGGCATGGCTTGATAGTGATGTCACAACATATATTCCTACTGCTACTGTTACTACACCAACCACTACTAACTTTTACTCAACAGCTGCTATAGCTTCTGGCGCTAATGCTACAATAGCCACTACACCTAGTAGCTTGGCTGAAATACTTAAAAGTATCAATGATGGTCCAGAAAGCGATGCAGAAGACGCATTTTTTGACGATTTGCATATTGGTGATGATGTTGAGCTGTTCAAGAAAGTATTTGGTAAATTTTCTGGAACTTTTGAAATTCACAAAGCTGAAGATAGACAGGCCAGAATTCATGCTAGTCGATTTCCTTCTGCTAACAGTTCAAGAAGATCTTCTAACAACAGTAATGCTTCTACAAACACTTCAAGCTACAGCCCAACATCTTTCGCAAATACAGATAGCGTCTACCAAGAAGAGCCACATCCTTTTGGACCAGCTGAGCGTCATTGGGCTCGTGAAGAGTTTCAGTCTATTGTGGAAAACAAGTGTGTTGACTGGACTATTGATGCTCCTTCACAAGTTTTGCAAGCTGATGCCGTTGATGACAACACACTCATGTTCAGAAGTTTGAATGAAGAAGAAAAAAAGGTTTATAAAGAAGATACAAAGGCTGTCAAAAATGTGTGGCTTCGAAATGGTATGACTTTTGACATCGGCAATCCAACTGGTGCTGTTTCTCTTTTTTCAAAAGAAAGAGATAGTAAAATAAACGTTAATAGACGGTCGAGGAACGTTAGCAAAGCGAGAGCAGAGCATTTGCAAGGTCCAAAGCCAAATGTTGAACGACGCAAAGCATTGGGAAAGGGCGATAGTTCGTCTGACTACAATCGAAAGCTGTTTTCAAAAGGGCTCCCTTTTGTTCAAGACAACAAACGCAATACCTCAGAAGAATCTGACAGCAGTGAAGAGCAGAAGGATAAACAAACGAATGGCAATTTCATGAAGATTGTTGCAAAAGAGGGATACAAGTACTATGCATTTATTCGAAATAAGATGTATGTTGGCAAGCCAGTTATTCCGTTGAATGCAAGACTGCTTGGCTTAGGTGGAAGAACTTGGATTGTTTGGAAGTTGGCTGAAGAAGAGCTAGTTAACAACGAGTCACAACCGGGTCAACGAAACACAGGAGATGTGCGATATGGACCGAGCGAGTATGCGTTTAATTTTATTGGTTCGTTGGAACAACAAATTAGTTGGTTAAGTGAACGTGTTCGCTTGTTGAGATTACTTTCAACTACTCTCAATCAATATTTGATTAACAACAATCGTGAATCAAGCGAGATTTTTGGTCTTAACTTTAGAGATAGTCTTAATAATACCGCTACTAACACTGATTCCAGTACAAATAGCAATGCTTCTTCAGATACCAATTCAAATTCCAACTACGCTTCATGCCGAGCACTTCCACAGGGTCCAGCAACCGTTTCCACTCTTCCATTGTATAGCGCGCAAAGAGACTTTGTTTTGAATTCTTACATTACTATGCACATTCATGTCTCCAACCAGTTTAGTCGAGTGCAAGCACGAGCATCGAGGATGCAGAATGCCCTGAGGTTATACAGTACCAGACCTCCGCCTAGACGTGGAGAAAATGACACAGGCACTATTCAGTATACCTTTGGTTCAAACGATTACAACAGTATTTACAACAATGATCACTCGTATTATTATAGTGGAGTTTCGCGATCACGAAACGCAGTTCCTAGAACTCCATCTCCAGGAGTAGTTCATGCTGGACTTTCTGAAACAGCTAATAACCATACTGGCGAGCGGACTGAAGAGCCTCGAGAAAGCGATCTGGAAAATTCTGCTTGGGCCGACTCGGATTCTGATTCTGATGATGAGCACAACTTTAGCAGCAGACCAAGACTTGAGTCTACAAGTCGCGCCACTCCAGCACCACAAAACGAAACACCCACTCGACGAAGCTTGCGTAGGTCATCCGGCACTTTAGGCCAACCAGGAAACCGGTATTCAACCCATGACACATTTCTTAATGCAACTGGCCATCGGATCGCAAGATATCAGGATGACTTCATTTTTGGAAGCGCTCAGCGTACTAACCGGCAAACCTCTCGTCGCCTGAATTTGGCTATTGAACAATCTGTTGAGAACTCGACTATTACTGTCCGACGTCGTTCAAGCACCATCAACAAACGAAGTAATCGGAACCGGCTACATGAGCCTGGCATGGGATATGCGGCTAGTGGCTCTCCTTTTGCAGGAGCGATTCTGACGGGCGTTAGACATCGTGATGGTGACTTGTTTTTTGCAGAAAGCATTTTCCGATGCTACAAGGTAGGCCAGAACCTGGTTTTAGCAAGTGGGGATCGTGCTGGCTCACGAAGACAAGAGTTTGGGTTCAATTATAGGGATTGGCACCGTATCAGCAACATGTTTACTGGACAGATGAGTGTTGAAGAAGCTGACTTAGCCTGGCTGATTGAAAAGAATTTGACAGCACCAGTTATGTCTGGAATCATTGAACGGCTGAAGCCTACAGAGGGTAGTTGGCGAGGTGAAATGCCAGTGTGGAAAATGACATAAATTTTGATAGTTTTGTAATATAAATTCAATAAAAATCGCAGGTTGTAACAAGTCTGGAGGAACCTCGGTGGTACGGATAATTAAACACGTGACCGATATCGGTTGAAGGGCCTATCAGTAACAAAAAACCTGGGGGTTCTCTCCGCGTAAATAAGTCCAGACATATAAATAACCGTTCTCCACCCTCGGACTTTCTCCAACTCTATTTAAACCAGCTTATACCCACATTTAGTTTCTTTTTTCTAAATTAGTTTTTCATCATTACTATTTATACACTCTTTTCACGCCAATTGTTAGCCTACATTGACAATACTCATGATTCGTTCTAATCCCACTGCTGCTAAACTGCCTGAGGGCTATTCTGAAGACCTTTCTAAAGGCAAAATGTTGAGATTTCAAGAATCCCTTCCAAACCTTCCTGTTCCTACTTTGGAAGAAACAGCAGCCAAGTATCTTCGCAGTGTTGTTCCAATTGTTTCTCCAGCTGAGTATGCTCGCACAGAAGCTGCTGTCAAGGACTTTATCAAGCCTGGTGGTATTGGCCGTGATTTGCAAAAAAAGCTTGAAGCCAAAGCTGCTGATCCAAGCACCAAGAACTGGTTATACGAATGGTGGAACGATGGTGCGTATTTGACATACCGTGATCCAGTGGTCCCATATGTTTCATACTTTTATTCGTACAAGGATGACAGACTTCGAAAAGACCCTGCAACAAGAGCTGCAGCCATTACAACTGCTGCTTTGGCGTTTAAAGCTCAAGTTGACACCAAGACTTTGGAGCCTGAGTACATGAAGAAGTTGCCATTGTGTATGGATTCGTACAAGTACATGTTCAATACTAGTCGTCTTCCACTTCCTAACCGTGACGATGCTATTATTTATGACCCGTCAACTCACAAGCACATTCTCGTTATTCGCAAGAATCGCTTCTTCAAGGTTAGCCATGAAGCGAATGGACGACAGCTTTCAACTGCTGAACTTGAACAGCAATTTAAGCATATCTATAGCATCACTAACGGCCAGCCAAAGGGTACTCCAATTGGTGCACTCACTTCAGAAAACCGTGATAAGTGGACAACTTATCGTGAATACCTTATTGCAGCTGATCCTAAAAAGAACAAGGAATCTTTGGAAGCTATTGAGTCAGCTTCATTCGTTGTGTGCCTTGATGATGATGCACCATTGACTCGTGAAGAACGTGCTCACCAGTACTGGCACGGAGATGGTCAAAACAGATGGTACGACAAGCCTGTGCAGTTTATTGTTTGTGACAATGGTGTTGCTGGATTCCTTGGAGAACACTCTATGATGGATGGTACTCCCACTCACAGACTCAATGACTACGTTAATGACGTTATTTTCAATAATAAAGTTGACCACGGTGCACCTGCTTCCCAAAACAGACATGGCTTAACTACCCCTCAAGAAATCACATTCCACATTAATACCGAGGTTATAGATGCTGTGAAAACTGCAGTTAAAGACTTTGACACTGTCATTGGTGAGCATGAACTTGCTGTTTTTGCATACAAGGGCTATGGTAAAGGCTTGATTAAGAAGTTTAGAGCTTCTCCTGACGCATTTGTGCAAATGCTCATTCAGCTCGGTTACTACAAATGCTTTGGTGTCTGTCGTCCCACATATGAGTCAGCAGCTACTCGCCGATTCCAGCTGGGTCGTACCGAAACCTGCAGATCAGTCTCGATTGAATCAGTCAAGTTTGTCGAGACCTTTGAAGACCCTAGCGCTACTCCTCAGGAAAAGATTGCAGCTGCACGCGCTGCCTTTAACGCTCATGTCAAGTACATTTCCGATGCGTCTGCTGGAAAAGGTGTTGACAGACATTTGTTTGGATTGAAGAAGCTTTTGGAACCTGGCACCAAGTTGCCTGCGATTTTCGAAGACCCTACATATTCATTCTCCAGCTCCTGGTATCTGTCAACTTCTCAGTTGTCGTCTGAGTACTTCAACGGCTATGGATGGTCTCAAGTGATTGATCCTGGATTTGGATGTGCCTACATGATTAACGAAAACTCCATCCAAATCAACATTGTTTCAAAGAAGCTTGGTGTCGACAGATTGAGATACTGCTTTGAAGAGGCTGCTGATGAATTAAGAGAAATCTTTTCAACTGAGCTTAATAACAAGGCCAAGTTATAAAAATACAAACGGTTTTACTTTCCTAAAGTTAATACCAAAAAGTGGCTTGTAAAGATTTAAGGGCGAATTTATTGACTGTGGTGAGAGTTGTAAGCTAATCAATCAAAAATATAGTAATATATCAAGTTGTTGTAAAAAAATGAATGATATATTTAAACTGTGATTATATATTCGTTTATGTTCACAATCTCTGTTTACCGTTAACATTATACATTGCATTTATACCAAATATCACTGGAAAACTTTAATAGAGCGAACGAGAGATTAGAGTTCTAGTTTAACAAAAAAATTTGTAACTTAGTCAATCTTCAAAATATTTATTTCAAAAAGATAATCTGAGTAAGAAGGAACTCCACGCTCGCCAAATGCATGTTCATATGGAGGGTACAGGTGAACAGTCGAGTCAAGCGAAACATAAGTAATTGCTTCATCCATTCCTTTCAAAACCTTTCCGGCACCGACAGCGAATTCAAGAGGTTTATCAAGCTTATGAACAGAGTCGATTTTAGCTTCGTCTTCAAGAGTAGCAACGTACGTGATAGTTACATTTTGGATAGGCTGCTTCATCACCTGGACAGTATTGGTTGAATATTAATAAGAATACACATGACGGTTATTCAATTACAAAAATACATACCAGGAGAGATGTCTGAGATTTCGAAGCTTCTCCTTAAATAGTTGGTCTGTTGGGTTTTTGAAAATGATAAAGGCAGTCAATGGTTAGAAAACAGAAGCCAAGCACTTGATATATATGTATTATCAGTAAAATCGAAATACGCATTCTAATACAAATTTCATATACTGCATCTGAAGCATCTCAGTAGGAAGTGTGATAATTGGATGATCATATCAAATCTATATTAAGTAGAATTGTATATAAAAGTAATATCAATACGCCAAGAAGATTTGTTACGAAGCACTACTTATACTGGCTGTTTAGGAACATAGACTTTCTAACCTATGACATTATAACATTCACTAGAATTTCCAAACGAAGTACACGTAGGAGTATCGGTATCTTTGGGGCGCTTGTTTGTGTTATTATCCGAAGACTCATACTGACGTGCAAAACAGTCTATCCAAACGTTCGATTTAATTGAGTAGTAGTTCACCAAACTGTTTCTGACCAAATTCAGGTTAGAAATACTCAAAGTATTGTATGAATAATCATACAAGCTGTACTAGCTATATGACCAATCAAACTTTTCAGTGACTGTCATAACAATAGACCAAGACTTTTCATATATGCCTGTTTCGGTGGTGACTACCTGTTTTGTTTTGTCACCAACAATGTTAGAGGTAGAGTTGTAATGTGCAGTCAAACCTGAGTTGTTAAATCCGACAAACTCAAAAGTAAATCCAGGAATTTTAGAACAGTCAAATTCTTGATAAAAAGCTTTCGTAAGTTTGAAAAAGTCAATTTGGTTATTAACAAATGCCAATCTAACCATGAGTTTGAAAAAATTAAAAACCTTTTAACATTAATTGTTTCCATGTCCGATGGCAACAACCTGGCTCTAAAATAAAATAATACATCAGCAGTTAAGTTTCCAGTAGCTTTTTGTAATTAAAAGAGTCATAATAGTATGGGCTTTGATTCTTGTCGCAGGGAAATGTCAAAGATTCATGATAGTTTTCACTAGGTAAAGACAATCGAGTCATTCATTATGGATAAAGATCCAGTTTAAGCATATTCAGCATGACATTCTGATAAACAGCGACATTTTCATGTTGACTAGGCTTAAAATCCAAAGGATGGTAACTGCCTTTGACTATGGCAGTGCGAAACAAACTAATGAGAAAAACTTTAAAAATCCAAAATCACATTGCGTATAGTTGATCGTAAGAAGAAACAATAAAATAATTGGTGAAAATATTTACATGGACCTAGCTGAAGGTCCGATTTAGTGCTGAAACAGATTATTATCTACTAGTCGTTTGGATAGCTCAAGACCAAACACATATCGCACGGCTTTATCCAGCATTTACCTTTTTTTTTTTTTCACAACTCCACAGTTCATTTTTCATTTTTTCGTGTCGCCATTTTCACAAAACACAAAACAAAAAAATACTTGAGAAAAACTAAACATCAGTTTTTATCATGTCGTACAGTTCTCGCATTGCTGTATCTTTTCTCAGATCCTTGAGACTTGCCTCTCCCCTGGCTAAACGTATCTTAGCTGCTCCTTGTGTGACTGCTACTCGACCCGTATACTCAAGATCCACTGCCAACACTTTTAGTGCTCACACCAGATACTATTCCACATCGAACGACAAAAAAGAATCTCTCCTTGAAGATATTGCTGCTTCGCATGAGCCTGATTCGCCTATGGGCCAGGTCATGAACAACCCAGCTGTTTTGAAAACCCTCATTGAACTCAACGAGTATTTGCTTGAGAAAAAGTACATTGCTGATGACGGACAACCACCAGGAATGTTTGCAGTCATGAGAATGTTGGGTGATTCTGAATTCAAGGATAAACTGCGAAAGGTGAAAAAGACTATGGATGAAGAAGGAATCCAGTTGACTGAAGCTGATTTGATGAGGTTTGCCCAAACATTTGGATTAAATTTCAAAAAATAAATTCACTTTACTGTTCATGGTTTGTAAATAATGTAAAATAATCAAATTTTTATTAGTGTCTATTATATATAACTATATGTATAAGGATATTTTTTATTTCTTCTTCTTTTGCTTTCTTTCGAGCTCAGTCTCCATACCGTTCATGAGCTGGTCAACAAATCCCAATCCTTCATAACCGTCTTCCAAAAAGTTAAAATCAAAAGAACACAAGTTTTCTGTACTGTTTCCAACAGCCGCTGATCCAAAAGGTGCATCTGCACTGCTGCTTGCCGTAAATGAATTCAAAAGTCCACCACTTCCCAGACTTAATGTATTGCCTGGGTTAGATATCGCAGCAGCGGCAATCAAATTAGCAACGTCATTATTTTCGGTATCGGCAGCATTGTAGCTACCCCCGAAGACACTGTTTCCGAGCCCATTTCCAAGTGAGTTGACTCCAGTAGGGGTCATGGCTGCAGCTACATTGATTCCATTAGACATTTCCATAATTGCTGAAATAAATGAAGGCTCGTGGGCGTTAGGTTGCGCTGAAATCGCAGCAAGAGCTGAATTAGCTGCAGACCGTCCATATGCGTCAATAACGTTCTGTGGGTGTGCTGATCTGTTTCCGTTTAACGCAAAGCCATTGCTACCGGACAAATTAGGCACATTGTTTCCTGTTAAAGAAAAATTAGAAGGCGCAGATGATGTGGTTGATGGGCGTCTATTCAAAGACGAGGAAGACATATTTGAAAGATACAGATTGGAGTTGGCACTGGGGTCATGACTTGAGTATGAGAAAAGTTGTTCGAAACTTGGCGAGTCGGCAGTAGCAGGAGCGCTGGACTCAACAACTAGTTGCGATGGTTGAGAAGAAGTCGTAGTACCAATGGTTCCGTTTGTGGAGCCATCAACAACACTAGAATTTGTGCTCGAATTAGGTTCTGAGGAGCTAGCTGACTTTGAGTTAGTTCCATTAAACTTTCCTTCATGATTATCAAAGCGGATTTCAACGCTAGATTTTCTTGCTCCCTCAGAAGCTTTTTCATTCGGGCTTGAATCCTGCGAAGTCGCTTTTTGTGAGTGTGTGCTACCTTGTTTATCTCCATTAAAAACTGGAATAGTGGCAAATGGCACTCCAACCATGTTTGAAAACTTTGGTCCTTGGTATTTTCCTTCGCTAGCCATCGCGTCTTCCTTTGAAAACTTTGCCCGTGTTTCTTCTACCCAGTTGTTCAAAATAGTAGCATATCTATTAGCTAAATGCAAATGGTCAGGCGAACTTTCCTTCAAAGCAATCGCAGTAGCTTTGATTACTTCCAATGTTCCCTGGTGCATAGGCATGGCTTCTACTGATGATACTAATACAGTCTTGACCAAAAACACAGCAGCATGTACAAGACGAACAACCCAGCGGATTGGTGCTAAGCACAAGCGATCCATCTCGTGGACTCTTTGAACAACTCCAATCATACGGTATGCAGCATCAACAGCCAATCTAATGTATTTGGCAGAAAGGACACTATCGCTGAGCGACTTGTAAATGTTGTCTTTGGCAAGATTAGTAGCACCAGAGCCAGACATACTGCGGTTAGACAGGGCAAATGAAAAAATGTAAAGCCGGGTATAATGGTAGTCAAATAAAATAGAATCTTTCTCCAAGCTATCACTTTCAAGTAAATGAGAATAACTGCTTTCCCAGTTTAGCAATAAAGATCCAAGCAGTTGTAGCAAAGAAAGATATCGCGTACCTTCGCGAAGTTCACGCGTAACTTTCTTGGAAGGATAAATTGTTTGATGCGCAAGCGACATAATACGTAGTAAAGAAAGCTGTGCTTCTTCGTAGGATGTAAACATGAGATCTGGGATATCTTCGTTAAGAGATGCTTGTAACATTGAGCGTCTACCCAGACGTAGTGCGAGATTGGTTTCTGAAATATGCGAGGCTAAGAAAACTTTGCTGTTGGTATCAAACAGCCCCAAATCTTGTGCCAATCGAATGGAAGAGCCAATAAACAGCCAAGCCATACGATCACTTCGTTCTGATGCACTAAACGCAGTATCACCAGGCGGAAGCACAGGGTTGTGCCTATAGTTGCCCTCATCGTCACTATCCTCACCGTCTCGTTTGCGTATATTTTTAGCTTCGCTAGTCATCCTATCTCCAGATGAGCTTGGCTGCTGGTCGTCTTTGCTCTCCGAGCCTGGTCGGCTGTCTTCATTGTTTCCCAAAGGTGAGTTGGCATAGTCACTGGATCTCCAATGAATAGCACGAGGATTCCATTCCGATAACAACAAAAATGCATAAACAGTACCGATTGAACGCGTGCTGGCTTCTCCCCAAGCAGTCGTTGACATGAGCTTTTGGCAATGGTCCCACAATGTGCGATGAATATATGAACCACGCTCTGCAGAAATGTAGTATCGCGTACCTTTCTCAGCATACTTACAATACCTTGAAGATATAGTAAGAATTGCAGTCAGTAAAATCGGCATTGAAACTAAAGCCTCGGTCGATTGAATAGAAACGGGTATGTATGGATAAAAAGGGTGTAAACCTTCGAAAAAGAATTTGATGAAAAGCAAAGCTTCTTGAGCAGTGAGACACTCATCTTGAACAACTTGGGATGATATCAAAGCAGGATGTAACGTAAAACGGTTACTTATATCAGACACCAAATCAGTACGCGAGCATGCGTCTGCTCCAACACGACTATGCGCATTTCGCTTGTTTGAATTCCTTTCTTGTAGCTCGTTCTCTCCGTTGTATGGTGTACCAGATTTTTCATATTCAGATACAATTGGTGTCAAGTTTACAAGGCTCTTGATTGGCATACTAGGCAAAGATTTTGCTTTATGTTTTGCCAAAAGGTTAGAGTGCGTTTCTGATAAATATACAGCAGAGCCTTGGCCAAAGCCAATATTGTCGCTTGATATCTCAGACTGGCGGGTATCATCTTTGTCACCATTCTGCAACTGACTTAAATTAGAGCTGCTGGAAAAAGGCCTTGGTGTTCTCAAAGGACTACTATGGGAACTAAATGGGGTTTGGCTTGGATCCTTGTTGGTTTTTATTCCGGCAGCATGAGCCAAAATACCTAACGCGTCTCTTGAATTGTGTAGGTCATCAGTAGTAAACGCGTGTGAAGATATTTCAGTAGACGGAGAGTTCTTCGCGTCCAGCGACGTAGGAGACTGGTTACGTGAGGAGTCTTTGGAAGGCCTTTGCGAAGCTGGTTCAGCAACACGTTTCCGAGACTTTGACCTTTGGTGTGTATGAAAAGCAGGACCATACCCATATTTCCCAACTTCTGCTTCAGCCTCAGCTTCAGTCATTTTGGGTATCCCATCTTTATGAAGAGCAGAAGTATAGTTCAGTCCAAGTGATTTTGAAGTAGTTCCAGAAGTGCTGCTTTTGCTAATCTTTGCTCGTTTTTCTCGGCCTGCTCTAATATTCCCAGCCCCGCCACGGCGAGAAACGCTGAATTCACATGTTTTTCCTTCACGCCGGCATCGGGCACATGGTGGGTCAGACGGAGATGCCAGATCACCTAAATCACAGCGAATTTTTTTGGCACGACAGTTCAAGCAAGCTTTATATGAGCGACGAAACACCTTCTTAGAAGATGTTAAAGACTGAGAAGAGTCAGGTTTTGAAGAGGAAGAGGAAGGAGAGTGAGAAGGAGAAGGATCCTCGGATATTGATACTGGTCTAGATTCATTATAAGTAGTCCCATTAATTTCGAAAGAGTTTGGGGCTGTTTCTGCATTGGATATCATGGTTTGTTGGTTTTGGAGGGTAGAAGGAATAGAGTGGACAACAGGTACGTTAGAACTGTATGAAGTTTGTTGACCTAGAACAGCTCTAGATGGATTGAAAACTGGAGGCGGTAAGTTGTAATTTTCATTCGGGCTAGATCCTAAAATGCCAGTAGAACTGTTGGTAGTAGATGTGGTAGGCGCGCCTTGAGATAGTTTAATGGGTATAGAGCTCAAACTAGAGTCACGAGAAACAGCTTCTAATGACTTTTCATGAGTTGTTTTTGATTTTTGATGGGAATCTTCAGGAAATGGCCGTTTCGGCGCTCTGACAGTGCCTAGTGAAAGTTGTTAGCATTATTGTTTGGCACAAAAAGCAAACTGTAATAATTATTTAATATGATGACAACCAAGCATACCTAAGTAATTCATTATCTTATGTTAATTATATTTTGATGGTAGTCCAGTATATAAAAGTAAGATTTAAATAAAATCAGCTAGATTATTTTTTCTTTTGGAGAGATGTTGTAATACTATTGTGATATCGAGGCTATAGGCGGAACAAAAAAATAATGGGAAGTATTAAGTTGAGGTTAAACTGACTTGAACTGTCTACGACAGCAAACTATGAACAATATATGTTTTGAAAAGGGATTTCAACCAAAATATTATAGAAATTCTGTGAGATCTTTTGAAAAGACAATTCCGCAGGTTGAACAGCGTTCTTTCTTTCGACGAAACCCAAGTCAAGTTAGTTGGCTCTAATAAGGACTGAATGGCTAAAATTTTGGCGGTTAGCCGACGATATCCAGAAAAAAAAGCATGGGTTTGGGTTTATGGCTTCTGTGTGACTTAATTGTTCTTCACCCGTTTTCGTTTACTTCAAAGTACAACATCAAAAACAAGGCAAGTAGTTATCATAAACTAGACACAAGAATATATTTTGAATGTCCTATATAACCAAAAAAAAATTAAATGAGATATGAACTCACCTCCGTTCAGCCAAAATTACAAACAAAAAAAGATAACATAATTTTAATATTCTGCTTAGTGGCCAGACCATTTAATGGAATTAAGATCAATTCCATCTTGAACCATTTCCCACAAGGGTGACAACTCTCTTAAAAAGTTAACTCTGTGTGTCACAGCTTTTAAGACGTAATCTATTTCAGCCTCTGTAGTAAATCTTCCAATGCCGAACCTGATACTAGAATGTGCCATTGCATCGTCCGCGCCCAAAGCTCGCAAAACATACGAAGGTTCAAGAGACGCAGAAGTGCAAGCTGATCCGCTACTGAGAGCAACATCTTTGAGAGCCATCAATAGTGATTCACCTTCTACATATGCAAAAGAAATATTGACACATCCGGGATATCTTCTTTCAGGATCGCCATTGAGACTGGTATGATCCAAAGCAAGGATTCCCTCTGTTAGTTTTTTAGACAATTTTTCAATATGCTGGGTGTCATACACCATTTCTTCTTTGGCAATACGGCAGGCTTCTCCAAAACCAGCAACAAGCGGAGGAGCAAGAGTTCCGCTTCGGATTCCTCGCTCTTGGCCTCCACCTGAAATTAAAGGTTCAAGTCGAACTCTTGGGCGGCGACGGACGTAAATAGCACCAATTCCCATTGGACCATAGATCTTGTGACTGGAAATACTCATTAAATCAATGTTCATAGAGTTGACATCCATAGGAATTTTTCCAACAGCTTGGGCGGCATCTGTGTGGAAAAACACTTTTCTAGACCGACAAATCTTTCCAATCTCGGAAATTGGTTGAATTACACCAATTTCATTGTTGACTGACATTATGGAAACAATGGCTGTGTCGGGGCGAATGGCGGCTTCTAAGTCTTTCAAATCGATCAAGCCATTGGATTGTACTGGAAGATATGTAACCTCAAAGCCTTCGTCCTGAAGCGACCGGCATGAATTCAAGACGCATTTGTGCTCTGTTTGGGTAGTGATGATGTGTTTCTTTCTATTTTTGTAGAACCGAGCAACACCTTTAATTGACAAATTATTTGATTCCGTAGCTCCCGAAGTAAAAATAATTTCTTTGGGGTCTGCCCCAATTAAATTAGCTACTTGAACGCGAGCATTTTCCACGGCAGTGTCAGTCTCCCATCCGTATGCATGGGTGCGGGAGTGAGGATTACCGTATATCTCTGTGTAATATGGAAGCATAGCATCCAAAACTCTTGGATCAGTAGGAGTAGTGGCTTGCATGTCCAAATATATAGGCCGGTCAGCTTCACGACTTTTGACAATTTCAACATCGCGAAGAGAATCTGCCATGAATGAGTCCTTAGGAGGAGCAATTTCAGTGGTACGAGGAGTAGCAGTAGCAGCAGAAGTAGTAGCAGTTGGTGATGAATTATTATCAACTGCTGTAGCATTGACAGGAGAAGATCCTGATACAAATCTCAGTCCAGCAGCATAGGTTAGTCTGGTGCAAGAGGTTGATTGCACCTGCTTGAGTATTCTTTTTGATGTTAATCGAAACATTTCTTTAGTTGATATATGTCAGACAAATTTTAGGAAACTAGTAATGAGTTTACTTTTTCGTGTGAATTCTGTCTTAAAACGAAATGAAAAAATGAGCTATTTGGTTGGTATTTGTTGAAATGAAATGTATTTAAATTTTATGAACAAAAGCTCTCAAAAGTGAATTATAAAGCAAATCAGTGTATAGAAAATCTGGCAACAATAAACAACTTCAGAGAGTGTTAAACCATATGACTGAATACAGATCTTTAACCTAAATATTTTCTTTAAAATCAAAAAAAAAAAAAAAAAAAAAACCTGATATGTTTATAATACTGGGTTTCACTAAACCCCTCTCTTTAGCTTAAACTCTTTCTACCCTCTCAATGCGAAATACCTCTTTTACTTTTGATCAGGGTTTCAATATCTTGTTGATAGTATTATCATTTTTTCATGGCGTTTTTGTTGAAAAGCGTTTACTGAGTTGATTCTGGATTATGAAATATACTATTATTGTCATTTTTTAGAAATGCAGGCCCTTAATTTCTTATTGTTTTACACAATGCGTCTATGAAAATTGTCTAAAGCCCACAACATCTGTACCTGGTACGACTATAGTGTTAAGTCCAAAAAATAAAATCCCTCGTTTGGTTTTGTCAGTCATTTTCGAAAGGGTAAGGGCGAATTTAACCGTATTGAGAAAACTTTAAATGCATGTTTATTTTTGGAATTATCTGATGTACCAAAAGCTGGTACACCTGATAAGGGTTGGTTATCTGCTTGAACCAGAAAAAAATTGAAACACATCGCCTGACCCTGCTAACCTATCAACACTATGGCTGGTTCAAACATAATTATGTTTAAGTAAATCAATTGTTGATTTCAATTAATACCAAACCTAGACAATTTTTTATACCTTGCTCAACACTAATACGACCTTCCGAAACATGAAATTTTGGCTTTTTTTTAACGTAAGGTCTTGTCTTCCACAGTTAAGCTTTGACATGTATGAAGCATGCAAACCTCTAATGAATAGCATATCGTAACACTCAATATTCTGGTAATCTTTGTGTAGCCAGGCGAAAATGCTATATTTCTAACAATGGACATCAAGCGCAGACTGCTTTTAGGCTGTGTTGAATATATAGGTCGCAGCTTAAGAAGTGGTTCTAATACTGTTGACTTTACAAAAGGTTAATGAATTCATTTAAAAATGAGTGTTTAGAATGTACCACAGTCAATTCATATGTTGTATTTTACGTATGGCATAATTCAACCCATACGTTTTCACCACCTTTAGTAACGACTCAATCATGAGAATAAATAATTTACTTCCTGAGCTTGCACAGTCTTTATGTCTATAAAATAATCCACGTCGTGCGTGAAATGGTTGTATTCAATTTATTTTAATTAAGAATACAATCTATTAGCAAGATGTTGAATGAATGTTGGAGTAGCTTTAATCAAAACTAGGCAGTTTTTCAGGCGTGTAATTCAAGAATCTCAAAAATACACTCACGTCTCATTGTTTTCGAGTAAGTTTGAAATAAAAGGCCTAATCTAATTGATCTTTAGTGTTGCATTTCGAATTAAAATTCAAAATACGTTTGAAAAACGTACTAGTTCATATGTTAGTAGTTCTATACTTCAAGGATTTAACTCCAGATTATGTAATCTCAAAACGTGCCTAGTATAGTGGTCCCTAATATACTTAGCAGTGATGATAAATACATATGAACTCAGATGAACCAAGTAATTGGATTGTGAATAAGTTTCTTGTATCTTCGCCACTTATGATTTTCACTTTTGATGCCATACTTAATTGCTTATCTTTCAAATCTCGAACTCTTGTTTTGTGTTTTTACTGTTACTTCTTAATTGTTCAGCATAAACATTTATTGAACTCACTTCCTTCATAATGTCTTCTGTCCCCGATAAACCAGATGCTGACACTGGAATGACTGACATCAATGAGGACAGGAATGGCACTTCCTCACATTCGCCTTTACCAAGTATAAGCATACTGATGAGCTCTTCAGTTCCAGAAGTCGATACAGAGAATGTTGAATTTAGCTCCAGTCAACCAAATGGCAATTGTGCTAGTAACAACGATCCCAGTAGTACCAACAATAACGCTACTTCCGAAAACACTCCGCATGTTACCTCTCAATCTTCCCTACCTTTAGTGTCCGACTCTAACGAAGTTACGGCTTCAGAACGACAAGTAAACATATCCAATATTCAAGACTCTAGGGCTTCTTCACCTTGGCTTTCATTGAGCGATAATACTGCCTCGTCAATAAATCCTGCTAACGAGCTAGGCCAACCCCGCCGCATATCCTTTAGAACTCGTCGTAATCGTTTAGGACAAGCAGTAGATTTTGAAGAATTTCTTTTTGCTAGTTTGAGCGAATCTAACAATGATACAGAAGGTGACAACTCTTCTCGATTACTTCAAAGCAATACTCCTGATAACAATGGAGAAGAAAGAGAGCATCGTGAAAGTAGCCAAGGACCAGAACAAGATGCTAATAGTGATCTACTTTCTAGCTCACACAGTCAAATGGAAAATTTGATTCGCAATGCTTTTCGGGTGGGCTCAAACAGCTTTAATGTTTTGCATGAACGCCTTAATCCGGCTTTGACTGCCATGTCTGATCTTGAAGACCCATCTGGTGTCATTATTGGTTTGCAAGAGCTATCTGAATGTTTACTTATGACTAATGAAGAAGTTCTTGATGACTTTTTGCCAACAGAAAAGGTTCTTGACGCTATTGTGAGCATCATGACTAGTCCATTGTACGAAGACAATGTGGAAATTTGCTTAATGGCTTGCAGATGTCTTTCAAATTTACTTGATGCTTACCCTTCTTCTCTTAATAGAAACAGTTATGCCAAGGTCACCAAGGCTCTTTGCGAAAAACTTTTTGAAATCCAATACATTGATATTGCCGAACTAGCTTTGAACTCATTGAAAAAGATTTCTCGTCTGCAAACCAACGCAATTCTCGAAAACAGCGGATTGACAGCATGCTTATCATATCTTGACTTTTTCTCTTTACCCACTCAACGTATAGCTACTATTACTGTCGCGAATACTCTCAAAACTATTCCTCGCAAATATTTTGATTCAGTCAAAGAAGCTGTTCCACTTTTAGAAGGACTCCTCAATAACCATGATCCCGAAATTATGACAAACACTTCCAAATGCATCTGTGGCATGATTGAAAGCTTCAGCTTTTCAGCTGAAAAAATTGAACAGCTCGTTACACCAAAAATCCTAAAGCAACTCTTTTCTTACATTGATCCCAATGTCACAGGCAGCGTTCAGGTGAAGCCATACATTCTCTCAGCTATTTCTTCAGTAGTCAAGGTTTCTACAAAAACTGCTATTTCTGCGCTTGATGATCGCTTAACTGAAAAGATCTATGAGATCCTTACTAAACGCTCAGTCTCATTTGATGACGACAATTCTTCTGACATTCCAATGACTGAAAAAAACACTACTTCAATTGTTCAATCAATTATGCATGCTGATAAGGATATTCTTTCATCGTCTCTTGTTCTATTGGAAAACCTTTTTCCAGCGGTCCCTATTCATGAAGGCGAGATCGGTAGTCCATACAAGTCTAGCATTATTAATGAATCAGAGAAAACTTTTACAAAAGAGAGGGAAGATGCACTTTTGGAAATTCCCAATATCTCTTCCATTTCCAAACGAATAATATCATTGTTGATTGATGTCTATTCCTGCACTATTAGCACTAAAGTCAGAAGAACTGTTTTACAAACTATCATAAAAATCATTTCAATGTTGACCTCTGAAAAGCTAGAGAAAACTGTGCAAAACTTGGATTTTTCTTTACTTTTGAGTTCTATTTTGACTCAAGACGATCAAGCAGCGTTTATCTATGGAGCTTTGGACATTGCAGAAATCCTTTTGAAAAAGCTTCCTGATTTGTATCTTGTTTTGTTTTTCAGAACTGGTATTATTGACGAAATAAGAGCTTTGTCAAAAAATGAGGAGTACTCCAAGGCAAAGCGAGAGCTGTTGGAAAAACAGCATAATCCTGAAAGGAATATTGATGACTCAAACGACAGTGAAAGTACAGGTGTAGAAGATTCTGAAGACAATGACAATGACAGCGAACTGGATGAAGAGAGCGAAAATGGAAATGACCTAGAAGAAGAAGAAGAAATTCGAACTGACTATAATAACGAACTAGAAGAAGAGGAGGAGATAGTAAGTGAAGTTGGAAATGATACAGAAAATGAGATTGAAGACGCTGGCGCCTCTAATACCTCACGAGAAAATTCAGTTACGAATGAAAACCAAGCCAGTAGTTCTGCAACCCAAAACCCTACCTACAAGTACCCGTCATTTGTCAAGTTTTATACCGAGTTGCGCCCGTACATTCACGATAAGTCCTGCGCAATGGTAGAGGAGTATGAAAAGGAACTCAAAACTCGAGATATCGAAAAAGAAATGAATAAAGAAATGAACGATTTGAAGTTGATTGGTGACGAGCTCACGTCACGTAAAGACATTTCTGGCAGTTTCAAAAAGCTAGCAGGTGTACTTGATCATGTCTCTGAGTTTGAGTTGCTTCGTTCTAAGGTTCTTCATTCTTTATTAGACGTTCTCACGAATGGCAGTCAAGAACAAGTCGAAGCAGCGCAATCCTCTTTCTTATGTGTTTTTCTAAAAAACGGCAATACGAAAGCATTTGAGCTTCTCATTGAACGTTTAAATGATGCTTTGAATAGATTTGAACAGTTTGAGGTCTTTAGTACATACTCGGATAGCTTCTCAGTATTTATGATGCCATCAATTGAACGGCATATTCGTATTGCCCTTTCCCCCAAAACCGACAATACTAGTTCAGGTTCAAAAAAGCCCAAACCTTTGAACATTTCTATTCAAGCAATTGCATCGTTTAGGTCAATTGATGAGTTTTACAAATCTAGAGTTAGAGCTGAAAGTGGAGCTTCCAGCAGCAGTACTCAAGTATTCAGTCAACTGTTAGTATCTAACGCTCCGAGTTCAGACAACACACCTCAAGGCAGCGAACCACAATCTCGGGCAGACTCAATTACAGAAAATCAGTCAGATATTGAAATGCCAGACATCCCTTCACTTGATACACGAAATGTTGACGCCATTCTTTCAAGCTTCAACAACTCTGACTCTTCACAACTTGAACTGCCCAATGCAGAAAACACTGTACTGGAACCTTCTTCAAACCCTGCTACCTCCGAAATTGACGAAAACACTACGTCTGCACCTATTTCAAACCCAGCAGAAGGACAGCCTTTTCCATGGCACTTGGAATTTTATATTGATGACGAGTTGATTCCTCACGAAACTCCTATATTTGGTGCTATTTACCACAACCTGATGAACAAAGAAAAACAAAAGGCTATTGAAAAGGCTCAAGCTGAAAACCGTCCACCGCCAAAAACTTTTTCACCGCGGCTACCGATGCAATCTATCTGGTTAACTCCACACGTGGTTCATATCAAAAAAGTTACTGGCGAACGATCTCTTGGTACTAGTTCTTTGATCAAAGAATCGCCAATTGATTCTAAACTCAAAGTTCCGGAATCCTTTGCCAGCTCTGAATCTGTGGCTATTGTTATTAGATTGCTTGATACTTTATTTGAGTTGAATCTGAATCAGGTTGAATACCCTAATGAAACTGCAGGCCTTTCATATCTTCCAACTTCCAAGTTCACCAATTCCAAACTTACTGCAAAGCTTAATAAGCAACTTGAAGAGCCATTGGTTATTGTTGGCAATGCTTTACCTGCATGGGTAGTTGATGGTTGTCGATCATACCCGTTTTTGTTTCCTTTTGAGTCCAGGCACCGATTTTTGCAGTCCACCTCGTTTGGGTATTTACGGTTAGTTCATAGACTGCAACAAGAAGCCAACGAAGGAAATGACCGTGAATCTAGAAATCAGGCGAGAGTTGGACGACAAAAAATTCGCATTAAGAGACCTCATATGTTTCAAAGTGCAATCAAGGTCATGAACCAGTACGGTTCTTCGCCTTACGTCCTGGAAATTGAATTCTTTGAAGATGTTGGAACTGGCTTGGGCCCCACTCTTGAGTTTTTTGCATTTGTTTCTAAGAGCTTTACTCGCAAGAAACTCGGTATGTGGAGAGATGACAATACTGATCCGAGCAGCAATTTTGTTTTCACTTCACTTGGCCTTTTCCCCAAACCTCGCTCTGCCCAGTTCTTTGAAACTGGGCCTGGAAAAAAGGTTCTTTCGATATTTAACGCGCTTGGTATTTTTGTTGCCCGCGCCATGCTTGATTCCCGAATCCTTGATCTCAACTTTAATCCCCTCTTTTTCAAATTGGTCAAAGCTCTTAAACAATCTGGCGAAGTTTCTAAGCTGAGCATCAACGACGTCAAATTTGTGGACCAACATTTGTATAAATCGTTAACATTCATTCAAAAGTTTGCTGAAGCCAAAAAAGAGTACCTGGCAAAAAACTCGAACCGAGTTGATAGGGAAAAATTAGATGAAATTAGGGTTGACAACACAGCTATTGGTGACTTGGCTCTTGATTTCACATACCCTGGTGACTGTGAGCTACGTCTAGTTTCAAGTGGAGAATGTCTTAATGTTGATATGTTGAATGTTGAAGATTATATTGAAAAGGTTATTGAGTACACTTTAGGAACTGGTATTAAAAAGCAATTGGAGGAATTCTATAGTGGCTTTAGCAAAGTGTTTTCTTACGAAGCAATGTACAGTTTTTCGCCAGATGAACTAGTTGTTATGTGTGGACAAGGAGAAGAAAACTGGTCATACGAAGCGCTTGCAGCAAGTGCTCAAGCTAACCATGGTTATACCCATGAAAGCCGGGTTGTTCAAGATTTGTTTCAAGTCATGAGTGAGTTTGATACAAACGAAAGAAAATCCTTTTTGCAGTTTGTGACGGGCAGTCCTAACCTGCCAATCGGTGGATTCAAAGCTCTTAAGCCGCCATTTACTATTGTTTGCAGAGAGCCTGAGCCACCCTTGACTCCTGATGAATGTTTGCCGACTGTCATGACATGTGTAAATTATTTCAAGTTGCCGAATTACTCGTCCAAAAAGATGTTGCGAAAACGGATCTTGAAGGCCATTAGGGAAGGTTCGGGCTCATTTATGTTGTCTTGATCAAAGCAAGAAACATGCTAATTCATAATAACAATAAAAGAAAACTTCAAAGAATTTATGTCTTAACCTAGCTGTTTTAACTCTTATTTGTTTGCTTTATGCTAGCGTTTTTTTTTTTTTTAGTTGTAATACTGATTGTAAGAATATTGTTCCGGCTGCTAATAGGGGATATCATCAATTGGTCCTCATGCTAATATAATTATTTATCCGAATCATTGTCCAATGTCTAATATCATTTCGGGTTTCATACTTCTTGTTGGTTCCGTCAAAGCCCGTTATGAGATGTTGTTTTTTATCGTCTCGACATGAAAGTATATGGAAACACGGCGTTTGCAGGAAACTGCACCTAAAGAACAGTGGGATATTGAGCATGGGTTGGGGTAACGCTGTGGGCAATAGAATTGTTTTTAAAAAAGCCCTCGAACGGTTTTTTTTTTTTTGTCGTATGCCTAGTTTAACTTTTATCGTTTTATTTTGATTTTTTTCTTAATTCCTTTTTACAATACACAATTGACTTGCCAAATTTGACTCAGTTCATTATTTATTTTCAATTTCATATACTTAACTACAGAATACAATGAGACCTGCTCACCATTCACCCGATAAAGTCCAAGGTGCCATTGACGTGGTAAGTCGAGAACATTGCTGTTTTGCTTTTGATAACATAACTAACTAGTCTGATCTATATTAATTTCAATATCACCTTTTTTATGTTTTTTGTTCTCTAATTAGATTGTTCTTGGTGGTATCAAAGGTGGGTGTTATGGATTTTTAAGTGGTGTTGCTTTCCACTTTGCCGCACAGCGTTGGTCACCTAGGTACAGAGGTTTAACTATTCAGTTCCGTACATTCATTCAAGTTGCTTTTGTTATTACTGGTGCATGCTGGGTCATTGACAAGAATCTTTTGGAATATGAGCGCAAGGTCTCAAGAGAGCAGCGTGAGTTACGAATCAAAAAGTTAGAAGACTCGGTTCAAAGCGGAGAATATACATACATGTCCCAGAAAATTGCAAACAAAATCAAGAAAGATAGGGCAGCAAATGAACAGATACCAGAACCTGCAGCTACAAGCCTACAAGATGCTCCACAAAGTACAGACGCTGCTTCTTCAAATTAAACCAAAAAAAATATCATTGGGTGAACAATAAAAGTATTGATATACATATTGATTCTAACAAAATACCACTTACTTTGTCTATTCTATATCTTGAAATTCATATAAAAACATTTATTTTAAGTATTGATTATACACTTTTTTATTCGGAATATATTTGAATAGTTGAGGATGTTTGATAGGACTTATGCTTAACTAAATAGTTCGGCAATTGCTAAACTAATTCAAAGTTTTTTCGGGATGCTCATAATTGTCCAAATCAACAGTTTCTTTAGCACGCTTAACTCTACTATACAAATTCACCTGTTTGCTAAAGATGAAATCAAAAATTACTTTAGTCCAAGACGTATGATATGGTAAAGGATCGTAAAATTCTTTTGCAATTTTCCTAAGTTTGGGGAGATTTGTCCAAGCAATATAGGGAAAATCGTGATGCTCGTTATGATACCCAGCATTGTATACCAAAAAGTTTAAGGGTCCATAGTAGCTATAAGTTTCAGGCGGTGCAATCAAAGAAGGTTTGACTGCAGTCGATGTCTTGGGTGACATTGTGGCAGATGAAGCTGGGATTTCAACATTTTTCATGCTTCCAGGTTTTTCTGGGTTGTCAGTTTCTGGGTCTAAGACGTAATGTTCAGCAATAAAATGGCCAGCAAGAGGGTGTAAAGATCCGGCTAAAAAGTCAGACAATAAGAAATATGCGATTGGCTTCCACCCAAGTAGCGACAACACAAGATAATCAAAATACAAAACAGCTGCAAGATTGATATAGTGAATAAACGAAAAAGGCATGGTTATGATGAAAACTGGTCTGACAGCATAGAAAAGAATTTGAAAAGTTGCGAAAAAAGCTTTTCCGGCCACAGTTGACAACATCACAGCTTCTAAAGGAGTTGGCAAATCAGTGTCGTACTTTGGATCTCCTAGATACTTGTGATGAAGCAAATGATATGGCCCGAATCCAGCAGCATAGGGAATTGCAATTGGAAGGTTTGCAACAATTCCGAAAAGTTGATTATGGAACTTGTTCTTGAACGCTAATCCATGCGATAATTCATGAATTGCCAAAAACAGATTTTGTGATGAGGTAGCGCCAATAATATAAGCAGCAATCCAAAATTTCCATGAGAAGAAAGGAACTTTGAAAAGAGTCAACACGCTTGCAACAATGAATTGAGTAGCCACAACACCAAGAACAACCCATTTCGTTAATGGCTCTGGTCCACACAGCTTTGTGACTTCGGGATGAGCTGCAATGATAGCTCGTCGACGAGCACGGTGTGGCTCTTCCTGAACTGTCCAAAAGAAATCTGGCTTAGTGCCAATAGTTCCAGTTGAGTTTTCATTGGAATTTTTTTCAGCCTGTTCAGAAAACTCGACTTTATATAATGGCTTTTCTTCTGGGTCAGAAGCTGTTTTTCTAACTATCAAGTTAGGAGTCAAAGTTTCAGTTCCAGCACTCATCGATTCAGCTCTTATTGTTGATGTAAGGAGAGAAAAAAGCAATTCTGATGAATTCGAATGATCTTTATTTATTCAATATATACATTTATGAAAAACAGGTGAAAAACCAGGCGTGGATCCTTAATCGGAACACACATTTGTGCATGAGCTGATTTAAAACTTATCTTTTGGAAATCATCAGCGAATAGCCATAAATAAACAATACAATACCATTGATAGTAACTATACATGATAAATAAGGTAAATAAGCGTTTTATACATTTTTTTTACAGTTTGATATATTATCAAAAGTAATACATACAAAAACTAGCCATTTAATAAATGGAAATCAAAACTAGTTATCAATTAGACTTATTATTAATTACACGTGACCTGCACGTTTATTATACGTGGTTGTTACGCGAGTATGATATAATCAAACGCGCTTTTTTTCAAGCGTGGCGTTTTATTCGTGGTTCATGTCATTTTTTCATTTCTCAACTATATACATTAATTCATTTCGAAATCATTTCAAATGGACGAAGCAGATCCAGATATTCTATCAGGAATGTCTGATATTGAGGACTTGGATCTAGTATTTTCCTCTCCTTTTCATAATAACAATTCAAATAATACATACTCATCTGCAGAAAAATCTGGAAACGACAAACCAGCGGTTAGATCAGCAGTAACAGTTCAATCAAACACGGTGCAATCATCCAGCATTCAAAATGCTTCAACGACAACTAATAATATACCAGGCCGTCATGCCGATCGACGCCAAACTACTTTTTCTAATGACTATTCATTGCTCGTTGGCCAGCAACCTGGTACAATGAAACCACCAGCCCAAAATAATGCCCCAATTTCCTTAGATCAATATGAAGAGAAAGGGTCAACTGAAGTCACTCGGCCACCTCCATCTTTAGAAATGCATCCAGTTTTCCATAAGCTTCAACATGATAATTTGGACTCATACATATACCCAACGAACTTGAGCATTCGTGAATACCAATACAATATTGTCAAATACTCTCTCTTCGAAAATACGCTATGTGCCTTGCCTACTGGTCTTGGAAAAACGTTTATTGCTAGTGTTGTTATGCTGAACTTTTATCGTTGGACGGCCGAATCTAAAGTGATTTTTATGGCTCCCACAAAGCCTCTCGTTACCCAGCAGCTGAAAGCATGTCTTGGTATTACTGGTATTCCTCGTACAGATACTGGTATTCTTATGGGCAATCTTCGCGCTTCTTCTCGTGCTAGTCAATATCGAACCAAAAGAGTATTTTTTGCCACACCTCAGACAATTGAAAATGATTTGAAGTCTGGAATTTTAAAGGCCAAAGATATTGTCTGTTTAGTGGTTGATGAAGCCCACAAATCTACCGGTAAACAACCATACGCTAGTGTTGTGGAGTTTATCATGCGATTCAACACGTCTTTTAGAGTACTTGCTCTTACTGCCACGCCTGCTGCTACAGTAGAAGGTGTTCAAGAAGTCATTGACAACTTGCGCCTTTCTCGTGTCGAAATTCGAACCGAAGAATCTCCAGATATTGCACCTTATACCCATAAAAAAGAAGTTGAAAAAATCACTGTTACCATGTCTGAAGATCAGCAACGTCTGATGGATATTTTCTGTGCTGACTGTGCTCAACCTCTTTTAAACCACCTAATCAGGTATACCAAAGCAGCAAGCATTGATCCTCAAAACCTTTCATTATTTGTAGTTAACCACATGCAAAGAGCTTATAGTGCCTCTCCAGCTGGCAAAGCGAAAAATAGCTTCCCTGCATATATGATTTTCAAAGCACTTACCAAGGTTGGTTATGCAATTCAAAAGCTCAAGCAAATCAGTATCTGCTCATTTTACAAACAGCTCTTGGAAATAAAGAAATCTGCAGAGCCCTCAAATGCAGAAGTTGATGTCACTGGCAAAAAACAAAGAAAGAACAAATACGTAACTGAGTCTGCCAATAGCAAAGGAGTCGCAGAGTGTATCAAACTTTGTGAAGAGTTCATGGCTCGTCGGTTAAACCCTTGCAATCCTTTTATTTCACATCCAAAAATGGGGCATGTTATTTCAATTTTGAAAGAATACTTTACCTCAATAGACTTTAATCAGTCCTCTCGTATTATTATTTTCGCTAAATATCGTGATACCACAGATGAAATTTTCGAAACAATTAAAGATATTAGTGGTTGCAAACCTCACATTTTCATTGGCCAATCAAGCAAAGCAGACAAATCAGAAGATCTTGATATTGCTGCTTCGGATGATCGATCTGGGCACAAACGCGGCATGACGCAAAAAAAGCAGCAAGAGGTTATCAGTGAATTTACCAAAGGTATTTACAATGTACTTATTGCTACCTCAATTGGTGAAGAAGGTTTGGATATTGGTGAAGTCGATGTAATTATTTGTTACGACTCTTCTGCCAGTCCTATCCGCGTTCTTCAACGAATTGGACGTACTGGTCGTAAACGAAAGGGCCGCATTCATATGCTTCTTACAGAATCTGAGGAAAAGAATTTCGAGAAATCGCTTGACAACTATCGATTTATTCAAAACCTTATTACTGAAAACGGACGTGCTGATAGGCGCTATTTTCACGGTGACCCTGAAGCTATTACTTCAGTTAGCAATATTGGCGAAAGTGGTACAACAGCTCATAGGCATGAAACTACAAACAAACTTGTTTATTTTCGTTCAGACAGAATTATACCCGAGAGCTGTAACCCTGTCATCAAAAAGACAGAGGTTATCATTCCTGAAGTCAACAAGGTTGTTTTGAAGGCTGAAGATGTACTCGAAAAGGCTGTAGTAACTCAACGCAAAGATTTGGATGCAAGAAGGAAAAAGAAAAAGCCAGCAGCATCTTCCTCGAAAAGTGATAATGAAGAACTCGATGATGAGCTCTCTGACGGACTTGACATTTTTGAAGCTAATACCTCTACATCTTCTAAGCACCAGATCAAGCGCAAAAAACCTCCAAAACAATTCCAAATGCCAGATAATGCAATTACAGGATTTCGCACAGCTGGCCAAGTTCTTAACGGCACTGTTGATTCTCCTGACGTTGAAGAAGGCGACAGTAATTTAGTCAACAATGATTTCAGCATTGATATTGATAGCGATATACCATCTAGTCCAGAAATCTCAATCAGCTCTGTTTCTAGCACTAAAAGCACACCGCATTACAAAACCTCTTCAATCTTGGCTAAAACTACTCCAAGGCCAAAATCATCTCGAAAAAGTGATAGTTCTTTAATTTTAAAACAGTCAAGGTTTAAAGATGATTCTTTACAAACTGCTTCCAAGGTCGAAAGTATCAGTGATAACGATTTGGACTTTACCGTGGGACCGCCTACCAAACCCCGTCGTCACACAACAACATTTTTAAAACCATCTTTGACACCAAGATATGCTCCAAATACCAATGACAACGGAGACCATCCATCCTCGTTACCATCAGCATCAACAATAGCATCAGCATCCAGTAGTGCACGAACATTGGGCATAAAACGCATTCGTCCTTCTCCAGCTAGAGATGAATCACCTCCTTTAATTGATCCAAACGCTGATTCGGATGACGATGATGATGATGATGGAGTTGGTCCCAAGGGAAAGAAACGATCATGGGCTGCTAATAAAATTTTACCAGTTAAGAAGAAACAAAATCCTGGGCCAAGGTTTGCTCCAACACAAAACAAGGTAGTTCCTATTCCTCCAAAGTACGCACCCAATAATCACTCAGCAACTAATGGCTTTTCAGCTTTATTATCTAAAGCTTCTGTCGAAGTACCTGATAGTCCTGAGGCAATTTCCATTTCTTCTCTTGAATTCCAAAGCTCAAAACAACAACAACCTATCACTCAGAACAAGACTGATACTGATAACATTAAAATCAACTCTTCAAAATCAATAGAGGCTTTTGATTTGTCTTTCTCTGATTTTGATGACGACTTATTATCAGATTCTTCACCCAAAGAAACGTCTTCTTCTGACCAAAGTGCTTCTAAATCTTCAGTCAACAAACCTCACGAAAACGCTCTAAATATTTTTTCTGACCAAAAAGTATCTCAGGCTCGGAAGCGCAATAAAGTTTACCCACCAGTTGCAACGGGATCTGTTATATCATCTGAATCAAACGACGTCAAAGATTCGTCTGCAAGTAAACATATCAGCACTGTTTCTAGCACGTCTCTCACAAACTCCACTTCTTCTTATTCAACTACCGAAAAACCAGCAGCATCATCTAAGAAGTCCTTGGAAAAGCCAGATAATCAGGATGCAAAATCCATGGCAGCTCTCAAGTTGAGTGCGCTTGATAGCTCGTTCATTGCATTTAAGCGCTCTTCATCTGCTCAAACACAGCCATCAAATCTAAACCAGCCAGACGCTTCTTCTACTATACCCCAAACCAAGCCTGTTTCCAAAGCAAAGGCCAGTCCAAGCATTTACCATTTTGATATGAAAAAATACCCTAAAAACTATGGCTTTTTGCCCAAAGATATTGAAGAAAAGGTTCGCATAGCATTACATGAAACAATGACACAAGGAAAAGTTGGGTCAGCACCTTCAGCAACTAAACAGCACGTTCTTGAAGATATGTTGGATGGTACTTGCCGTCTTGGAACTAGCGAAAACTTGGACCCAAGCCGTGTGGAACGGTTATTGGCTATGCATGTTTCTTATGACAAAATCAAGCGGTTCAAAGTTGCCACTAAAAACCCTGTCAGCTCAGCAGAAACTGATGGTGCTCCAAAAGATAACGCTTCTACATCTAGAAATTACCAGTTTGTTTCACTTACTACCCCTGACTCTAGATTTTTAAATCAGCTGAATGTTGAAATTAACAAAATTGAAATTGACGATGATGAGGCACAGAAAAAATGGTGTGAAATGGAGCAGTATTACGTTGAGTACTGTGGTAAAGAAAGTTCTGATTCGTTTAATGTTGCTGCCAACAAACTGATTGTGAAGGAAAGGGTTCCCAAGGCAAAGAAGGATAATGTGCAAGATTCTTCAGAAAAGACCGATATCAACAAGGATGACCAAGCTGGAGATAAAAGTGTTGATTTAACTGTAAAGAAAAGCACGAATGAAGATAACAGACAAAAGCATTCTGCTGTTACTGCACCTAAAACTCAAGCTTCTCAATTTGAAAGCCAACATCAATTGAACAAGTCAATCAGTCAAGCCTCCGTCTCATTTGATTTTGGATCTCAAAACGACCCCGATGATACTTTTGATTTTTTGAATAAGGTGCCACCTAACGCCAAGTCTTCGCCTGTTGTGAACCGCCAAACGGCTGGGTCTGGTCGTTTTGGGCTGCCTACTCCAGCAGCTGCAAAGTTGAAGCACAATATTTCAACATTACCCAAAAAAAATTCAAATGATGGTAATGAGATTGTTGAAAACGATGATTCAAATGAAGAAATTATGGAAATGTCATTCTCTTCTAATATTGACCACAAATCACTTGATACGAATTCTTCATTGGTCGCAAAGTCTTATGATGAGTCAAAGTCTGCAAGTTTAGCTTTATCATCAAAACGATTGGGCAAGTTGAAAAAAGGTGGCCATGTTCAAATGCAGCTTGGGGTTAATTCTCCTACAACAGCACTAACCAAGCCACCAAATCCAACAGTTACAGCTGTTTCTTCTCCTTCTACTACTAATACAGTTCATTCAATACATGCACCAAAAGACGTATCTGGTTTTGGATCTTACAAAGTGCAATCTATTGACTTGAATCAAGGTGAACAGTCTAAAGGTATTTATTCACGAGGTGAAAATGGAATGACGGTGAGAAGGAAAAGAAAGGGAGCATCGACCAAATCGCCAGCTGGCCAGAGAGACAGTTCATTTACCTTGTCTACTTCAGCAGCACAGCCCAAACGAACAATTGATGAAGCTTTTAAACTCATGGAAAGCTCGAAAAAGAATGAAGAGAGTAGCGGTATCTCCAAAAGGCAGCGTACTCTAGAGTTTTGCTACCAAAGACATGAAGTTTACAAAGAAAAGTATAAAGAGGTTGTTGGGACTGACTATGAAGAAGACTTAGCAAGAAACAAAAAGGTTTTGACAAACACTAGTGTCTTAGGCGGCAATGAGCTAAACCAGGGAGATGAGGATGAGCATATACAAGGATATAAGCGACGCCATGCTAGAAAATTACCTCAGCTTCCTAGTTCTGACACCCCTGCGGCACCACGCTCTACTTCAATGATTGAGTTAGAAGATGAATTGAACGATGACACTGATTTTGCAAAACTTTTTGATAGTATGGAAGATTCTGATCATGAAGGTTTTGTCTCAAACAATAACAAAAACTCTAACAGCAACAGCGGTAGCTATAACTTTGACTCAGGAGTGTGTCCAACTCAAATTCGATGGGATGCTGCAGACGAACAAACACCTCAAAAACCAAAAGCAAATAACATCATGTCATCACCTGTATATATTAGCGACTCCAGCACACCCATATCCAAGCCAGCAAGAAACCAAAATGCGAACTCTAAAAGTCGTTCAAAAGAAAAACCAGTGATCAAGCAATCTAATAAAAAGAACAACAATAATAGCTCTAGGTATTCTGGTTTGAGTCAACGAAAGTATGGTGACGAAAAAGATCGTGGAGATGTGTGCAATACCCAAGACAGATCTGAAGACGAAGATGACAATGGATCAGACCTAGACTCTTTCATTGTTGAAGACGATGATGATCTTGAGAATATTTACGATGAGGATTTAGATAGATCTGTTGCATGCGAACGCGATGAGGATGGAAATATAATTGTTCTTCAAACGCCTGAATACAAGCCGCGTCACCGCCGACATTTTAAACAAAAAAAGCATTCAAATGACGTTATCACTGTTGGAAGCAATGTCACGATTGAGACTCAAGCGTCTGACGACGAAGACGACGATGAAGACGATGATGAAGATGATGAGTCCGAAAGTGAAGATGAAAGTGATAATGAAATCTCGATTGATCAAGACATTGACGATGATTTCGATGGTGTTCGCACACGAACTGGAAGAGCTGTAATGAGAACAAAGAGTGGACATTCAAGAAGGAAGAATAATATTATCTTGGAATCTCAAAACAGTCTCGTCATATTTGATTAATAGTCTTTGTCTAACTGTGGATTATTGCATGGAAATTAATATAAGTTAATAATAATTCGATCAACTTTTATTCTAGACAGAAAATAGTAGTTTAGAAGTTTAGGGAATAATAGTCCGAATGATGACGCCAGGATATTTAATCAGTAACTGTAACAGTAGACAAGGTATATTTGAGTTTTATTATAGTTGCAGTTTATGAAAGTTGCTTGATGTTAGACACTCATCAAGCACTCGTTAACTGATACCAAGCTAATTAGTTGATGAAGCCGGGTAACCTAGTTGACAGTTTGAGCGAAAGGCTGACTCTAGGATTTCTCATCCTGTGCGGCTGTGCGCATTAAGCGAGCAGTAACCCAAAACATTTTTTGGTTTCGGGTCTTGTTGGTCTTTTCGATTTACCCCATCTTTTGGCTGGAGCTAGTATCAAAAATTTCCTATTTAAATAGGCAGAGATGGGTCTACTGTGTTTAGAACCAAACAGTTTAACCAGAATTACGTAGTTCAAACGGTTACTGTTATTCGAGGTTAAGGGGCCCCTTTAGTTCAAGACTTTTTAAAGGGTTCAAACCTACTAATCACAACGATTTCGTGGATTTACACGAACGGTTTTTTGTCCAGTCCTTAAAACTTGTTGCTGGTCACACGCTTTTTTAAATTTTTTTTAAAAAAGTCCTCAAGAGCAACACTCTCATGAAATAAACATCGCCACCAGCTTTCTTTTCATACGAAATTGCTTTGACTGGAGGCTTAACAAAGAGAGAGTTGAACTAAACAAAGAATAATGTGACTTTCACGTGTTTCCTTGTTTGTTTCATGAGGCCTTAGGATTGATTGCTGAGTCATCATAGACTAGGGGGTTGGTAGAATGTGGATTTCTTTTTTTTAGAAAAAAACACCTTCATTCTTACTTTTTTTCTACCATCTACAGCCTTGAAGGTTCTATATCTAGTAAAAACAACGCTTTCTTGAGCTTTCTCCACTCATTACCGCACTAAATTATGTCTTTTTCGTCCAGCGCGGCGGTGTTTTCCTCCAACGCTTTTTTGAATCCAGGTCCGGCTCCAGCTCCTCCAACATCTACACATAAGAAGCTCAGTGCTAATGACTCGTCATCAACTTTTACTCATTCAATGTCTCGGTCGGATTCCTCAGTGAGCTCACCGCTAGACTTGACTTCTACAACTACAGACTCTGGCAGCTCTAACCTGTCCTCTTCTTTCAAAAATGATGACTTAACTAATACCACTAGCAATAGTAGTACCAGTAACAAAGGCCGTTTTATCAAACATGGTTGGGTTTCTGTTAAGGAGGATGGTTCTATACGCTCATTTATGTGGCCAAAAAAATACCTTGTTCTTCGTGATGCCCATTTAGAATTCCACCGCGGTGAAGTTACTCCTTCTTCTCCCGCGTCGCCTTTTTCTATCCCTTTGTACTCGGTCTCGAGTGTGACTCGAGTGGATATTAAACCTTATTGTTTTGAGATTATTCGCTCCCCATCTCACAAATCAGTCTACGTTGCTTGTAAAAACGATATCGAGCTTTATTCTTGGATCGATGAAATTTATACTAAATGTCCTCTGTCTGGTGTGTCTTCTCCTACAAACTTTACTCATAAAGTTCACGTTGGTTTTGACCCTATTTCCGGAGGTTTCACTGGTTTACCAGAAACATGGTCAAAGCTGTTAAGTGCCTCTGCTATCACTCAGGAAGATTATGCTAAGGATCCACAAGCTGTTATTGAAGTCTTGGAATTTTACTCCGAGCAGAAGAAGGAAGAGGCTGAGCTGTTTGCTTTGGAGCAAAGTCTTCAACATCCTCAGTCGGTTCCTCGTTTCGAGGACCTTTCTATATCTGATTCTCAAAGAAACAGAGCTCCTCTTGAAGATCGTCTCCAAGACTGGACTAAAACTCCTTCTGGTAAACAGCCTCAGCAGCAACCTCAAAACAAAAACCCTATCTCTTCTACAACTACTGCTCCTCCTCCTCCAAGACCTGTCTTGCCTGGAACCCCTAATCCTACACATATCCAACAATCTCGTATGGCAAACCCTGCTTTGAACCATATTGCACCTCTTCGTCAAGCACCTAGAGCTCCCCAAAGAAATCCAAATAACCAAACTTTCGCTTCTCCCCAATCGTTGCAGTTTCAAAACACTTCAAATATGGGTGTTGCTTCTCCTTCCAGAAGTAATTTCCAACCTCTGCCACCGCAGGTGCAGCAAAACCTTCAGGCTCTTAGATCTGCAAATGCTTCAAATGGTGGAAATGTCAAGGCACAAACTGCTAATGGTCAACCTCGCCCAAACTTCCCTGAGCCACCAGTTTCTCCTTTGTTTTCTAAGCCTTTGCAAGTTTACCCTGGTAGCAATAATAACAACAATACTCCTGCTCCCAGTTCTAATGTTCCAGTTAATAAAGCTCCAAATCAACAAAAACAGAAACAACATCAACAACAACATCATCATCAACAACAACAACAACAACAACAACAACAGTCTAAAGAAGCAGATCCATTGGAACGTTATGGTACTCCTATTCAACCTTTGAACACCAGACCTAAACATCCCGGACCTTCTTCAGTACCTACTCCTCCAGAATCCAATGGTAGTTCACCCACTAACCTGGTGAACCCTAGCTTGCCATCTTCTAGTGAAATTAAACAACAGCCCCAAACTCAGCTACAGCCACAGAGAAATGCTCCACCAAAACCCCCAACACAAGACCCTCGTCAAGATACTGGTGCCGCAGCTGCTCAACGTGCTACAGCTAATGCTTTAGAAGGAAATACTCCAGGGTCTAATGCTCCTACTACCCGTCAGACAGAACCTGAGCGTCGTTTCTCGACCATGACCGATGCTCAAATCATGGCTAAACTTCGATCTGTTGTTTCTTCTTCTAATCCCGAAACCATTTACCAAAAACTGAAAAAGATTGGTCAAGGTGCTTCTGGCTCTGTTTATGTCGCAAGACCTGTTCGTGGTAATATGGTTAGCTACTCTCGAGTCGCTATCAAGCAAATCGACTTGGCTGTTCAGCCTCGCAAAGAGCTTATTGTTAATGAAATTACTGTTATGAAGGAAAGCCAGCATCCCAACATTGTGAACTTTTTAGAGGCTTATCTGTGTGGCAGAAACGATTTATGGGTTGTTATGGAATATATGGAAGGAGGTCCTTTGACAGACATTATTGAAAACAACAATATGACTGAGTCTCAAATTGCTACAATTTGTTACGAAACTTGTAAGGGTCTTCAACACTTACATCACAAGAACATTATTCACAGAGATATCAAGTCAGACAACATGTTGTTAGACTCTAAGGGTCACGTCAAGATTACCGATTTTGGTTTCTGTGCCAAGCTTACTGAGCACAAGAACAAGAGAGCTACTATGGTTGGAACACCATACTGGATGGCTCCTGAGGTTGTGAAGCAAAAAGAGTATGGTGCCAAGGTTGATGTTTGGTCACTTGGTATCATGGCCATTGAAATGATTGATTCTGAGCCACCATATCTCAACGAAGAACCACTCAAGGCTTTATATCTCATTGCTACTAATGGTACACCCAAATTGAAGAACCCTGGTAGACTTTCTACAGAAATCAAGTCTTTCTTGAGTGTTTGTTTGTGTGTCGACGTCAGCTACAGAGCATCTACTGATGAACTTGTTCAACATGAGTTCTTGAAAATGGGATGCCCAATTGCTGACCTTGCTTCTTTACTTGATTACAGAAACAAGGCCCGTTAATTTATTTGTTTATCTTCTTCACCCTGCTCTTCCTCTTTACTATTTATTTATTTTGTTTACCTTTTACTTTTATTTAATATATTTATTTTTTCACTTTTATATTATTATCATTCTTATTAAGATAGTTTGTTTTTTAGCTGTTTTTATCATACTTTTTTTTTTTTTGGTTTTTATGTATTAACTAAAGTCATTCCTTGAATAATAATTAATTTTTGTTTTAACTTGTGTTTTTTTTTTTTTTTTTTTTTTTTTTTTTTTTTTTTTTTTTTTTTTTTTTTTTTTTTTTTTTTTTATTTTTTTTTTTTTTTTTTTTTTTTTTTTTTTTTTTTTTTTTTTTTTTGTTTTTTTTCTGTTTTTTTTCTTGTTATTTGTTGTTAATCTGTCAGGAGAACTTGTAAGGAAAAAAAATGGACCATCCTTGTATTATGTTTTTAGTTTTTTTTGAACTTATAGTACACGCATACATCAACGCTGTGTGGCCCCCTAAGAATGAGAAAAAAAAAAAAAAAAAAAAAAAAAAAAAAAAAAAAAAAAAAAAAGGGAAATTTCAAAAAATAAATAAAAACTAAAATAACGGCAACAAGCCAGCACACACATGTACATGTACACAAGAAAATTGACAAATTAATTAATGAAGAGCAAGCAACAACGTAATTTTGGATGGGTGTTCATTTTGGCAATGGTGTTGATCTTCCAAGGTATTGCGAATATTAAATACAAATGTTGGTGCGATTAAAGTTGACGGAAGAAAATATTGAAATTGGGTGTGGGTATATATCAACTTAAGCTTTAGGTTGTTTTTGATACAAAGGAAAAGAGAAGAAAACAAAAGAAAGTGAAGAATAACAATAACAATCATAAGAGTAAGAAAGTGGTTTGGATCATAGCAAGAGATGTCTCAGTTTTTGCTTTTCAAGTGATATGTGTACAATGTACTTTGTGAAAATACATGGGATTATACCTGGGATACAATTGTAAAATCAGATGTTGGGTGTTTTTTTTTTTTTGTTTTTTTTATTTCACTCCAGTTTTTAAGTTTTCGCTCATGAGATCTGGCACTTGAGATATTAAAACCATCCCCAAAGTTACCAAACTTTCAAAAACCTGTCGTCATCAATGTTATTATTGATATCGTTATTATTATAATAAACATTGGTTTTGCCTGGCTATCATTTCAATTTTTTAAAACCCGACCATCTCACGATCATTATTTCGTATATAAAGTTTCATAACTGGTATTTAAATAAAAGGGTTTAGAATATTAAAAAAAAAATTTATGATCACGATATCCATACACTGTCTAGAAACGAAAATTAATTATTTGGAAACAGTACACCATCAGTTTATATAATCCATTTCTTTGGCATGCGATGTGAAAATCTCATGTTATCAAGCTTTATTCTGACTGTTCATTTGTAGGCAGTTTGTTGACATTGGTCTCTGTTGTGACTAGTTGTACGGGATTGCAAGTTCTTGAATGCCTTCTGTTTGTTAAGTATGTATATTTATATACTTTTGATTGCGCTATCAGAATTGGGGATTGATCACTTTGTGAAACTATGATGGCTTTACTAATCAATTCAGTCAAGATAATAGTTAAAAACTCATAATAATGATAATCATACTACTAAAAAATATACCTGATCAATTACTTTGGTGTTAAAATAACCAACAAACGGGCAGAATTCAAGAGAGAATTCAGCTATAATTAATAGCATTTGTACGCGAGCCACCTGATGGTATAAAGGTCATGATTAGTGTAATCACCTTTGGTTTTTTTTTTTTTTTTTGGTCTTCTATGAGTTCATACAGAATTAGGGAACTCATCTCGGAATAAATTTCTTATCATTACTCAATACTGAATGGTTTTAAAGTGTATCCCAGCTACAGTTAATTTAATTTTATGTCATTCGTCATCACACAAGATATTCAGGGTCCAAAAATAAAAAAAAGGAAGCACAAAAAGAAAATATATATAGTCCTCTAACCCCAAAGCTCAAACATTGGTGGAGGCAATGTGGATATCGTCTCTAAAAACCCTAGTTTTGGTTTTATTTTTCTTGCAAACAATTTTTTATTTTTTATTTTACTTTATTTTTTCATGTATATTTTTTATTAGTGAGTTTTGATTTTGCGTATCAATGGTGTGATTTTTGAGACTGTTTTTTTATTAATTCAGACTTATCATTTATTTAATTTCTTTTCTGAAAAAATAGTAGAATATTATTTTTTATTAATATTATCAAACGAATTCAGCCTGTAACTCATAGGGAGAAAATGAAATAAAATATATTACTGGTATTGGTTTTAACAATTAGATAATTACACATCCGTCACAAACGTAATACAAAAGAAGTAATAATATTTCTAAACCCTGAAATTTTTTCTCTCTGTATTATTTCATATAAAAAAATTTGTTCCTGTGTTGTTGATGATTCTTTTGTGTTCCTGAATCATTTTTTTTTTTTTTTGTTGAATCCAGGCTGGAATTGCTATCAATCATCCTAGGTGTTGTTGCTCTTGAGGAAAATAAAGACAAACTTTGTAAGCGAATGAACCATATATATTAAATATAACTAAAAAAGCAATAACTAAAACTAAAACTAAAACACAAAAAAGCATAACTATTTTACAAAATCAATAAACAAAACCATAACAGAATAAAAAAGCATAATAAATAATAAATAAGTGGATGCAATAAACATTTTTGAACGACTCAAAAAAGAGAGTGGAAAGAAAGCAAAGGAGAAGAAGAAGAAATTTAGTTTCTGTCTTTGGGAGTGTAAATGGGGTCAATAATCTCAAGAACAATCTGCTTGGTAACGGAATCGTAGCTCTTGATACCAATGTTTCTCAAGTCAGTCACGACATAGTCAGCACCAGCTTCAAAGACGCGGTCAGCAGGGTAAGTTGTGGCCAAACCAATGACAATGGCACCAGAGTTTTTACCAGCCTGAATACCTGCAGGAGCATCTTCAAAAACAATTGAACTGTACTTGTTGTTGCTAGAAAGGTGTAAAGACATTCCATCGTCATCGATTTCGTCAAAAGGAACCAAGAAGGTTTTAAAGTCCGTGGCATGGCTCTTGTCGCTATTGTCACCCATGATAGGAGAGCATGGAGGAGTCTCGATAACAGAATTGTGATGGCGATGCTCAGGTTTTTGTTGGCACTGGTGTTGACTTTGTCTTCTGCAGCTGGACAACATTGTGCCGTTTTCTTGGTGGTGTTCTAAAGTTTTGGCAGCAGTAAAGTAGCCAAATGGATTGGGCTTGCCTTTGGCGCATCTGTCTGAAGTGACAAAAACAATGGGCTCGCTCCAGTTGAAGCATTTTAACCACCCACTGGCCAAACCTCTAGAACCAGAAGTGCAAATAGCCCACTGGTTATCAGCATGGTGACCACACTTTTTGTTGATTTGGCTGAAAAGTTCTGCAGCGCCAGGAATAGGCGTTGCCATATGACCCAGGTTGTCTGGAATGTCTTTTTCCATGTAGTTGACATATTCTTGTGTGTGCATATCAGGGCGATGGGGAAGCTGCTCCTTGATGACATCTAATGAGCGGCGGCCATGACTGGTCTTCAAGATGTCATCGCCATCAAGGCCATACTTGACAGCCCATGTTCTCCAGAAGTATTCAACAGCAGGAGTAGTGTTGACCAAAGTACCATCCAAATCAAACAGTAAGTAGTTTGCAGTAAGATCGACGGTTTGGAATGAAGCAGTGTTTTCAATGGGGCTAGCACAGTGGCTGACAAAGGTGATGTTGCTGTTTTTGTTTTCAGGGAAAATGTCGGTAGATAATGATAATGACTTCATGTCATTGTTGTCTCTGGCATCTGCAGCTAATGGAGGAGATGGGAGATGAGTGTAGTTATTGAAGCGGACCTTGTCAGTATTACCAGAATACGACTTGAAGAGAGTTGGGCTTGACGTGTTCATATTTGGGTTTGTGGTAGAAGTAGAGTGAAAGGAGTTTGAGTAAATGTTTGCAGGCATTATATATTAAAATATGAATTGAAGTAATGGAGAAGATGGTATTTGTATCTATTTAAATTTTTATAACTTGGAAAACCACTTGATATTTATATTCTCCAAGCCACAAGATATAATAACACTGTCTTATGGATTTGCAATCCCTATTCGTCTAACGACCCACGTGGAAATCCTCAAATTGGTTTAATTTGATTTGCTTTAATAGCAGACTCCTATTGACACATACGTAACTGTCCGATTAGCAGGTGGTTATTGTTTAGAATTAAGGTTAGCCGTCATTCGTTTTTTGCCCCTATTACATTAGGTCTACGTCCCCAAGCTTTCGTTTTTCTATTCTAAAAGACATAATTTTAATAACTAGTCATTTCTTCTTATCATTGCATTTGACGACTTAAAACAAGCCAGCTTTGTAGCCATTGGGCCTTGACAATTTGAAATCTGTTATCGGACGATGGCAATCCTACTTGTAAACGAATGCAAAATCTGGTGAGATCTTTACAGCTTTACAGCTTTAATACCAAATTATTTCTGATTATACACACTGTAATAATATCTCAATTGGCTCCAGTTCCATACAGGTAAGAGCTTTTAGGCTTTTCTTACAGGATTCGTTTGTAAATGCCTGATACGCAAATGCACCGATTTCGCATGCCTGTCTTTCCTTCCACGCAAAGTAAACAGATATCAAAGCCTTCTGCCTTCGCAGTATAACAATACAAGTTGTTTTGGCCCACGCTCTTTCTATGGTTTTGTGAACCTGACTTGATATATTTTATACAACTGGCGCTTCTTTTGAAAAATAATATATATAAATCAACAGCTAGACCCTTTCTTCTTCAAGTTATTGCGATTCATTAATCGAATTAAGGCGCTTCTTCAATTCGTATAATTATTATATGTATATTAGCAATGCTGTTCCTTAGCATACATTTTGGCATTTGTAATTTGCATTCTTTGACTTTTTTTCAACAAAAATTTCCAATGAGATTTTTTGATTGTATTGTGGAGTATGGCTAAATTATTTTTGATCATGTTTCCAATCTTTCTGTTGTCAAATAATAATGAAATATGACGGCATACAAGTCAGCAGTTGGTGTTTTGTATTGGCCACAATCGATTTCATTCAGATTTGACGCTTAATTAGACAGACTTTTTCAAAATTAAAAAATGCTTTGTTTAAATGTGCTATAATGCTTCATTATTTGTGATAGCTTTCGTTTAAAAGATTTTATTGAAAAAGATGAAAATTGAAATCTAGATTCATCAAGTCGTCTGAAAACTAAGACTTGCAACTAGTATGACTCTAATTGCGGCTCACATACTCTCTCTGTTTTCTAATACATCAACTTGTTTCTATAATTGTTTTCTACCTTTGATAAATACAAGGTTAAAATTATTTAGTTGTCCAGTATAAATGACCGCGCATTTCGCCAAAATTAACATCTTTAGAAATACAGTTTCCTTGCACATTAGAATATTGAAAGAAAGAAACCTCACGTACAACTCTTCATAATAACGGCCGAGATTAAGCATATGTCTTAATAGAACCATGCGTAGAAATCCGTGAATTCCGGATATGACTATTATATTCCTAGAGTTATTCATTTTCCCGTTCATATCCAAGCATATGGTGAAACTGGTTTTTATTCAGTTTTTTTTTTGTTCGTTCACCTTCAACCATTGTGTAGATTTTTTTTTTTTTTTCATGTTTTCTCCCATATTATTTTACAGATTTTTTCCATTTCTTCTGTTTCCGATACAGTGAGATATCCAGCTCTTTGGTATGATCCGCTAGATTTATTTAAAGAGAACAAAGTTCAAATACACTAATCATTGACTCTTTTCTTAATTTTTAGTTTTTTTTAGCTACTTTCGTTTTTCTTCCCCTCTTATATTTCTTTAGAGAACTTTCATTACTTCCATATTAATCATTGGCAATTAAAATTAAATGATTGTTTATAACCTTTTTCTTTTTTTTTTTCTTGAGCCTATTTCAGTGTAATCCCTTGTTTGTTTGTTTTTTAACAGAGACTAGTGTTTTAAATCTCAAAGATTTGCATACTTTAACGAATCCTTAAAATCCTGTAAACGAAATTGACAAGGCACGCTTACAGTTTCTGTAGGTTTTATTTTTTTTTTTTACAGCATCTACGGTTCTTGTGTCCATGTGAGCCACTTTTTGGGATAATAATGTTTATAAATGGTTTGGCAGTATTTTAGTTTCAAATGATTCAGGAAAACAGAAGTTAAGTTTCAAACCCAATTACGGATCCAATAACTCATTACACTATGCGTGGTAAAGAGCTATTTAAATATGTTTGTTAATATATTAGCCTGAATACTAAAACTCTGCTTATAATATGATAGTTTAAACACTGTTAACTAGTATTCTATTTATGCATTTTGAAAATCAGTTGTCTTTAACTTGGGGTCTAGTGGCATTATGGACCTTTTAAATAACCAAATTCGCTATATTTCCAGGACTCAAACGGATTGGCTTTTCTGGTTTATATAGTGATAAATGCAGGAATCATACAAAATAGGAGACAGCAGTGAATAAGCTCCTGGTTAGAAAACTAGGCACTAACCCTTTTCTGAAAATCTAGTCCTATTTCAAAATTAAGCCCACTTGTTTAGTTAACTTGCTATTGTCTCTAACTGTTTAGAACCCAAATTATAAATAAATAAGCACACAAAGAAAAAACTTGGATTAAAATTGGCGGATTCAACCTTACTTTTTCAATTGGATGCTATGTCAATCAACTAAATAATATACGTGCCTTTGCTAAACGACTGTTGAGTCTGAATTTGATGAGTTAGGGTAGTTCGGTGTTGGACTTGCAAAAGAAATAAACTACATATCTATTAGTGGATCAAATAGAAGTCTCTCATGAGAACAGAGTCCAAAAAAAAAAAACTCATAACGATGATAGCTATAGCCTGGAAAGCTATATTCGAGTACACTTAATTTTATCGTAAAACATTACCAGTTTGTTTAAAGAGGCATTATAAAATGAAACAGCTGCTTTTAGACAACTATAGCCGGCTGTTAAGCGGATTTCAGGGACGAAAAAAGGGTTTCTTGATTTCATTTTCAATATATAGGATGTTACTGACCTTGAAAACAGGGATTATTGAAACGTGATTTTTTTTTTCTGTTTTTTCCTAATGGGAAAATATCCCAAATAGCTTAGTAGTTTGATAATTAATGTATCTTGTTGCAAACTGGCCCATTTTTCTGGCCATTTGGTTAGTAAACAAAAAATTGAAACAAAACTAAATTGAAAAAAAAGCCGTAAATGCCAATCACTGTTTGCTGTGCAGATAAGGATTAGTTGACCCGTTGACTTGCAGTCGTTTTGTTAGCAAAAAGCAATTTTTTTCCACTTTTCTAAAAATTGCTGGCAGAAAAAGAAAATTAAACCAAATTACCTTACGTTTAAGGTTGAAACCATGTATTGGAAATAGGAGTTTGTTTCTCTTTAAAGAAGAGGGGTTAGACTAAAGTACTATAGCTATTCCTGTTTTGATCCTAGAACAGACTTGTAAACCAAAATTAAAAAAAAGTAATTATTACATTATCATGTGATTCTAAAAACGTGAAAGTCATTAATTATGACATAATGCAGATATTGATGAAAGCACAATCTCGTCATTCAAAACTCATGTGACTTGGTTTCTATGTGCGATCTCCCTAAACCTTCCACATCATCAACATTTCCTACACTTGTCCATACAAAGACCCATCCCCCAGCCTTTAAGTCAATCCCATAAAAATGCCATCCAACGCAGGAACTCAACGAGAAGCTATCAACCTTTACAATGTTTCGGTATTAAAGTCGACATGTGATGAACAGATTGAGTCTATTCTTTCCACACAACTTAACTACAAGCCTTCTCATAAGCTCATTGATACCCGTCTTGCACTTGGTTACGCTTCAGTCGTTATCGCTGCCATTACTGCATTTTTAGATTACAAGCTCGGCTTTTTTGCTGCAAAGAGCTACATTACTGCTGGTGTTGCTTTCTATGTTGTACTCAACCTCGCATACTCCTACTGGATCGCATTCGTTGAAAAGGGCATTGTATTTCAGGGTGAAAGCACTCAGGGATCAAAACCAAAATCAATTTCAATTATCACCAGCGCTGGTAGTAAAGAGTCCAAATACGACCCTGTTTACAAAGTCACTGTCGTGGTTACCCCAATTGGACTCGGCTCCAAGTGTACTGTTACTAAAACATTGCAATTCAACGATTACTTTGCAACCAACGGATTCATTGTTTATGACAAATTCGCAGCTTGCATAAAATCTATTGTTGAGGAAACTGAAGCAAAGAAGAATGCTTAAACGAAAAAAAAAAAAAAAAGATTATCAGAAATCTAATTATTTATGATATTGTATAGTATATAATTTAATTCATTCAATTTTTAAAAAAAAGAAAAAAAAAACAAATCAATTACGACTGTTTAGGTCCTTTCCATGTGTCCATTTTTTCGTCTATTTTTGCAATGCTGCGAACCCATTCAATCAAAAACCCAGGCAACATCCAGATGAAATACGAAAACTGAGTGTAGAGTGGTAAGTGCAAAGTGCCTGTTTGTGACCTCATAATAGCTTGACCAATTTCATTTGCAACATATTCTGGCGTTAAAACTGGAGCAAAAAAGTTTGACGGCGTGGAGACGCCTTTGAACATTTGGGTAGATAGTTGGCCAGAAATTATAAGAAGAGTATTTGCTGGAAACTTGCGACGAATCATAGATCCATTGGCTTGTGAATAGTATGGTTCTCCAATTTCGTGTGTCAACGCATCATGAAAAAGGCGTACACCAGCTTTAGACGCACTATAGGCTGATAATTGTGCTGGGCCAACTACCCCTAATACTGAAGAAACGTTGGTGATTGAAACGCCGAATGGTTTACTCTTATTTGACAAGTACTCAAGTAAGCATTTACACGTCCACATTGTCCCCAGTAAGTTGACATCTATTGTCTTTTTAATAACTTCTGGATCCAACTCCACTAGTGTCTTGTTATGAGTAATTCCGGCCGCGTTGATTAAAACACTAGGTACATGAGATGCTGGAAGCTTTGCAGCAATACTTTCATAAACCTTTTTCACTTCTGTATACTCTCGTACATCACATTTGATATATTCAATTGGTATCAACTCAGCTTCACTTGGCTGAAGATCGTCTTCCCATACAATATCAAGGGCAAAAACTTGAAAGCCTCGTTTCTGAAACCAACGCGCAACATTTCTGCCTACTCCATCTTTAGTTCCGGCACCTGTAATAACTACCGCATCTACATCTTTCGATACTTGATGTCGCTGCCTGGATTTTCGCATATAGATCCACTTGTCCAAAATCAAAACGTCCCAAAAGCAAGTAACTAGCAATGCAAACGCCAAATAACAGTACCAGTAGTTGGACCATGTAACCGCAGACTTTATGTAGGAAGTGATTATATCGTTCTCTGAACTGCCGCCTGAATCTAGGGCATCATATCCAAGCTGAATAGCTGATCTAATAAGGAAAGGGTACCAACATAAAAATGGACTGAAAACTGTAGAGCCCAGGATAATGAAAAGCTTATCGATTGAAACAGACATGTTTTGGAAATCGACTGTCTAGCTGTAGGCCATAATCAAGTAGTTCTAGGTGGCTTCAAAGCAAATACAAGTCGGAAAAAAGTCTATGGGTGAATGAGTGTGTATTCTTGTGGGTTAGTTAAGGGTATGAAATTTAATTTTCATTTGATTTTTATACTGAACAACAAGGCTGTTCCTTATTTGTCGCGAATCAGCCGCACTTGATTTTATTGTTTCGAGACGTGGCTACCTACTGGCTCTATGACATCATCTGTCATAGAATGTGCTACACAATTACAACATGACACCAAATAGACAGGTCTTTTTCTTAGTGGTTTCATAACACCAAATATTAACATACTAGTGGTACTTCCTGGCTTTTCAACATATATTCCGTCTCTAATAAGATACAACCGATACGATCGTTTTTTGTCTTTTCAACTTAGGCATTGCGAGAGTTTAGCCTAAATACAACTTAATTCATATTCAGTTGACTTTCTTTAATCCATAATGGGATTATAAAACCCTGAAGTCGGCAATCAGCCGCGCTCTGTTTTATGACATTTTTGCATGTTTTATGATAGCTAAATAAAAGTCATATAGCTGATGAACAAGAAAATTATCATCTCCAAAACAATAAACCTGTATGAAAGTTTCAGTCAATGGTTTTCAGCCTTAAGACTCAAACAGTTGTTATACAATTTTTTTCTTACTTTTAGTTGTTTTATAAAAAGCTGAATTGAATTTAAGAAATAAACTAACTCAAGAAGAATGGAAGTACTATTTTTAAGAGAGGCCTGAACAACTCAATTCATCGCAATTGTCTAAAATCTTCTACTTTCTAGAGAAATACACAATCTATTAAAATTGTATTAAAGTCGCTATCTAATTTCCATAAGCAAGTAAAGAACCCAAGTACCAAGGTTTGCTTTTGAATTCAAAAAAATATGCAAGAAACCGATTGTTCCATGGTATCCTGAACTAAGCAAACATGGTCAAAACGATCGCAGAGCTTTAATATCGAAACAAAATCAAAGAAAAAAAAAAAAAACAATAGGGTTTGAAAGGTGAAAGCACAAAATAACTCAAGAATTGTGTCCTACATCGTCTCGCTATTGGCCAAACTCTTCACAAAGAAACGAAAATTTCAACTGCAGCTACTACAAATAAACAAAAAATGATTTTTTTACAAGAAAAATTGCTATACAAGTTGTTTTTGTAGCATCAGATGGTATCATTGTTTTCAAAGTCTTTTTAGAAGTGAAAATGATGTATGCTAGAATTGTACCAAATCTTGGTAAAACCTGGTTTGCCACTCGTTCTGCTCACAATTTTGCATTTGGCTAAAATCTTCTGTAAACATTTAAGAATCTTGGTTTCCACTTGTCTTGACCAGGATTTCCTAAGTAACCTGTCAGACAATAGCTCAATTGAAAATGGATTGTTAAAGTACCAACATTTTCAACCTTGGTAAATATAATACCAGCAGCTAAAAAACTTATTGATACCCCTTTTTGAAACCCACAGTTCAAGCAAGGTAATTGCGAAATCTCATGTCCATGGCCAACACCTGACAGTTATTATTCTACTATGTATTTTAAGACACTTTAGCATTGTTTCATTGATTCTTTCAATTCGAGACTATTTTTCACAAGGCATTCATGCTTTCACTTCTGTTTACTGAAGATATAGTGCTGTGCCTTGGGATGGATTTAGAGTGAAGAATACCTACTATCTTGGACTGACAAATAAATGACTAGTTCTAAGGCTGCATTTGTGCACAGCCTTATATTGATTTTATCTCGGTATTTACGTACTTATCGGAGCTTTCCCGCCTTTTCTTATCTTTTCTTCTTTATCCCGTTTTTGATAATAAATCGCGAATATATTTTTTTTAACTTGATCAACGTTATATATTGGGACTTACGTGAAGGTCTAACTGTCTGTGATTCTCTGAGATCGTCTAGGCTCGAAGATAGCTAGAAATCTAATTATCAAGCAAACTTTATATAACACCGACATTGATTGGACAAGGAGCTTCCGTTTGCAAGTAGGACAATATAATACTTATATTGTATCAAAATGATTTGAGTTTAGAGATAACTAGAGCCTTTCCCATTCAAGAAAGCCGCAAGGTTAGTTCAAACCCAACTTTTCAGGGACAAACACCAAAAAAAAAAAAAAACCTAAACAAACCAAAGTATAGGAAAAAATCTCAAAAATTTCCAAACAATCTTGGGAAAAATTACCCAAAAGACCAGATAGTCAAGAAAAACAAAAATAAATAGCTAGACATTAGGTGCAGATGTGTTATACCAAAAAAACAGCAGAAAAGTGGAATTTTTTGCATTTTGTGCCTTGTGAAACAAGTCAAGGCAAGAGAAGACTGAGCCAAGGCGGGGAGGAACGTAGTTTAGAATCTTGATAACACAATTTTCGAATTGTTTTTTTAATAAGCTATTGGTATTAATCAACAAATTTGACTGACGAAATGAGAGTCTTAGATTCAAGGTTTTGGTGATAGTTAGCAGAGCAACTGGTAATAAGGATATCTAAAGTGTACTGTAACTCATTACAGTCGTTTAATAGGTGAATGCATTAGCAAAACCCCTGAAAATCAAGAGAAATTAGTGCCTTACATTTCAAGCACTGCTGAATAAAGGATTTTTCATTTAACTCCTTAAATTCTGTCAAATTACAAAAGTTAGCATCTTCATTGAATAGCCACAATTTTTTCTCCTCATTCGCTTTTGAAGTTTTTGGAAATCATTTACGAAAACAACAGCTGATACCACCAACGCTCAACTTACTCAATTTGTCGCTGAGTTGTTAAAACTATAGAATATTTATATATTCATTTAGCAATTCCAGCCAAATATATCCCAGTTTTCTTTAAAATATTTCTCCAATTCTATTTATACAATTTTTCTATGCCTAGTTGCCAAATGGAACAATAATAATGCAATAAAAAGAAACAAAAATGTTTTCACTTGTGTGTTTCTTAAAGCCTTTTGATAATTCTATTTCAATAAAAGATAACAGAAAGTTAGTTTATAACTTGTTATCTTTTTGAGTTTAACGAGATATCAATTTAAGGTACAAGAAAATTTAAGGGTTTTCCAAAAGAGAAAAAACAAAAAAGTATGGAGAATCGTAAATGCTAACCCTGTGAAAATACTAGAATAATAAGTATAAGGTATTTATATGAGTAGTGGAGATATCATAAAGAGATTTTTTTTTGGACTACGATTAACGATGTGAAGAGAACTTTGAATTGTGAAGCAAGGAAAGTAAATGATTATCAGTATGTAGCTTCTAGGGTTGATACAATGGTCTTGAAAAGTTATTGGGGAGAAAATATGATAGTAAAAGCTAGATCTTCATCATTGGGAGTTTTGGCTACCGTGGTGTTTTTATCAATGATGCCTTTTCAACATATGCAATTTTGACTATCCATATGTGTCGGGCTGTTTGCAGATTCATTATAAACTCAGAAATGAACGATTTTCCATATTCAGCTTCATTATTCCCATCAACAGGTTCTCACTTAGTGTATAATACACGACTTTTGCCTAATACATGCTAGCCACGTAATTAAATTTACTGTACTTTCCACTGAGTCATCTTGATGGCTTTGGCCATTGCGCTACGCCTTGAAAGATGAAACATGACTAATAACTGATACTTATTAAAATGTTTGGATATTTCTAGCACAATAAGTATCGAAACGTGCATTTACCATAAGAAAGGTTTGGAACGTTTAAGAGAAAAAAAAGTAATAATGATATTAATTAAATTACAACAGTATCATATTAAAATATCAAAATGAAACGAGGAATACTAGTAATTGGATAGGAACACATGAGTCTTGTGAATAATCAAAAACAAGAGTAAATGTATTAGAAAATGCAAATTATAAATATGCTTCTTCAAA